>JAQMYJ010000004.1:5349068-5373752 GCA_030014305.1 Clarias laeviceps | reverse complement strand
TTCTGTTCAATAAATGCAACATATTTCCAAAGTCAATGAGTAATCGTGTAAAATAATCGTGATTTCAATCATGACCACAATAATCGTGATTATGATTTTTTCCATAATCGAGCAGCCCTAGTTACTGTATACAACTCACTTAACTATTTATATCTTAACAATTAATATTCCCGTTAGAGATGAGGGCGGGAAAAAAAAAAAAAATCGATTGATTGAAGTTGAAGAATCAAGATTCTTTTGAGTGGCAATCCATCTATCTCCAACCTGACTCCAAAATCTATATTTTAAAATAATTATTTACTTAATATATACAGTATTTGCATTTGATGTGGTAAAATGTCACCCTTCTTTTATAATCTTTCAGGTCGCATAAGTTTGTTTAGAATTGTTACATCATGTAAAAAAAAATAAATTTATTGGAATATTTATAAAATTGTGATACTTCGAGAATCGCAATATAAATTGAATCAGCAACAGCTCGTTCATAGGGACTTCACATAAATGGATATTCAACTGTCAACATTGTGAAATTGTCTTTAAGGAGAGTTTAATGTTAACGCCAGGAATATTAACGCAAGATTTGTAAAAGTCCGACACGTCTTCAGGACCGAAAAGTTTTACGGTAACGATTTGTCGAATCTCTAACTTGTGAGCTGTTAAAGGGCTGCTATAGTGCAAGTGATGATAAGAACTAACTTATTTCTCAAACGTTCCCATTAGGTAACAGGTATGCTTTGTTCTTAAATGAATAAAAATGTGCTGTTGTTGCTGTTAGTCTTTCGGGTGGCTCCTGTTGGCAGGGTTTGCCAAAACAGACCATCCAATCCACACCAAATTTTGGCACAGGTTTTTTTTACGCCGGATGTCCTTAGTGATGCAACCCTCCCTTGAGATTGGCACTGCATCCAGTAGCTGAGGTTTGGGCATCGAGTGGGAATCGAACCCAGGGCTTCCGGATACCACCAATGCCGACAAATTAATTAAAATGTGTAATTCTTGGAAAAAAACCTGCTGTAATTCAGAAGTAATAAAACACTCCAGGATGTGCTCCGCAAGGTATCAACACCTCATTGTTCTTGAATTTAAGACACCTGAAGGGTCTTATTCTTTAAAAAAAGGTTGTTGACATGGATCTAGTTTAATGAAACACTAAGCGAAAACAATGACACTGTCACTGACTGTAATATATCTATAAATTCATTTCCAAACCTTAAAAGTTTAAATGAATGAATAGAACAATAAATCTACATATTACAGCAAAACCGCTCTTTAAGTTGGTATGAAAGGCCTGTGGCACAGCGTAAGGGTTAGAAGCAGGGGTGTGCGTGAGTGATGTGTTTTGTGTAAGTGTATTACCATGCATGGGCAGACAGAGGCTGGGGGCGGATAGTGTTGCGTCACTGGTGTAGGCTGAGTACAGGTTATCGCTGGAGGGTGAGGGCTTGAAAGCCTGGAGTATGGGGTTGCTCACGGTCTCTGCCAACCCACCGGAGGCGGGCAAGGACTGCTGGGTCGGGTAAACCGAGGGGGCACTCTGAGTTGATAAAGTGGTGCTCCCTAACATACAGAGACAGAAAGAGCAGCTTGTTATTTCCAAGGTCATGTTTAATTGCGTAAGGCATGTGATCAGCACCCACTCTGTTTTTTTCTGGTGAAGAATAAAAGCTTACCAGGCTGCACTGGGCTCTTACTGCCCTGAGAACTTGTGCGGCTCGACTTGCTGCTTTTGCTCTTGGTGGGTCGGCGCCTTCGGCCAGCCAGATTGACCGCGGGTGGGTTTATGATGGCAGGTGGGACTTTGCCAACTCGGGCGAAAAGAGCATCGATCTCCTCCTTCTGCCGAGCGTACAACGCCTGACTCTCCATCATGTGCCTGATGAGACAATCACAAGAAATATTAAGAACATCTCTGACTTTAGCAAGACAATCATTTCTCTCACATAGAGAGAGAGAGAGAGAGAGAGAGAGAGAGAGAGAGAGCTGGCTGGACAGTACAGTATTGACACCTCAATATGATAGCAAGCTTTCTGAGATGTCAGGTGGGTCCTATTCACTTAAAACTAAACAAAAGACAAATGGTGATCAGAAATAAAAAGCAATGTAGGGATTAAAAGAAAATGTAAAAGTACATTAAAAAAAAAATCAAAACGTGTTAATCAAATGATTATTAAATTTATGATTGAAAGTGTTCACATTTACTAAATATTAATGCATTTTCTATTTTAATTATTGTTTAATTAATTAGTCTATGCATTTACATGCTATATCTTATTCTACACAGTTAAATAGAAAAGAAAGGAAAAAAACAGAAGGATCTGATAAATAAATAAATATGGGGGTTTTTTTTAGGGGGGAGAGAGGGAAATGTGAAATTGTGATCGAAGATCAAATCAGCACATACTGTAGGTATCGTGTGAGCCCTGGTGATTCCCATCCCTAAATCTCATATACAGTCGACCCCCGCAAAGTTGCGGTTCATAGTTAGTTGCCTCAGTCGTTTGAAGATTTTTCCTTTGAACCTAACTAATAATTGTTCGCTGAAACCCCCACAATTTTATGCCTTTTTTTGTGGCAATGTATAATTTCTTATGCGTTTTAACACTAAAATGTTAAGAACAATATAATTTACTAATTTTGTAACAGAAATATTAATGTAAATTCAGCTAAATTTCCATATAAAATATAATACTGTTCATTAATTTCTTTTTTTTAAAGGTAATGTATTAAGTTGAGTTCGAAATTAAATTAAAGTGTTTTGGGAGCATATATGGAGGTATATTTAGGGGTTAAACTGTAAAAATAGGCATTTACAGGCATTCAATGGTTTTTCACGTTTCGCGGGTGCTCTAGTAACGTAACCCCCACAAATTTAGGGGGTCGACTGTACTGACGGACTGCTACTACTGTTTTATTAAAAGTTTTTTTTATTAAAAAACACCAATATTACAGCGCTGTAAAATTCTCTAACTGGTCAGAATCTGTTGACTCATTAAAAAAAATAAGTCCAAGACCAGGCATTTTTATTAAGACTTTTAAGTTGTAAAATGTAATTTCAGACCAATCAGGATGTTAAAATAATGCATTTGTTTCATGATACAGCGTACAAGTGAGATATTTTATTTTAAGCAGAGAGAGAGAGAGACATACTTCTCACGCAGCTTGCTGATTTCCTTTTTGAAGTCCTCGTCTTCAAATTCGGAGTCATTATCGCTGCTTAAGTAAGAGTTAAAGGAGTTGTTCAAGCTCATCGTGCTCTTGGCCTCAGGACTGAGTGCAGGGCCATTGCCCACAGCTGGAGGACTCTGGGGTTGTCTCACAGGAGACTCTGCATCCCCAGGCACGGGAGCGGTTGGCTCGTCGGCGGCTCGGCTCACAGAAAAACGGCCCACTGTAGTTTCGCTCTTGGTGGTGACCTGGAAGCGTCCGATTGTAGTGGACTGGCTGGGGGGCGCGTGAAGCAAACTGTCTACCACGTCGACTCCCGAGTCACACAGAGGACGAGAAGCCTTGTGCAGCGTGCTTTCAGGAGTGGAGAGATTAGAAGACGAGGTGCATGAAGAGGTGGTAGATGAAGTTGAGTCACTAAAGATGGTGGTGGGGAGCAGCGCAGAAGGGTCATCGGCTGCTAATGACACCTGGAAGAGTCGGAGAGAGAGAAAGAAGATAAAGAAACAAAACACCGTCAGGAGGCATGACAGTTTATAGAGTATTGTGAAGAATTAATTAAATGAAAGTAAGAATAATGAATAATGTTATGTACTGTAGTGATTACCTGAAATCGGCCCAGCGTGATGCCGCTGGGTGCAGGTGGCTCCCCTTCAAGAGAAAATGGAACTGAAAGAGACATTTATGAGAACTGATCAATAATTCAATAATGATTAATGTGAATAATGAAAAAATAAAATCCCTTTCCTAAGACATGGCTAAATTATTGCTATTCAGTTTAACATCAGACCCTTTAAAATTGATCTGACAAGTCACATGTTGCAGTTACAGTAAGTAAAAGAGGCAGCACACACCTGCCTGCCCTCCAACAGGCATCCCGGTATGAGAGGACTGCAGATGAAAGACAAGAGAGAAGGAAAAATTACATGTCAAATCACACACACAGCACATACTTCACTAGCATGTCCAAAGCAAAGCTTTATCCGAGCCCGTTCTGGTCCTTTTGTCAAATACAAATGTCGGAACATTTACATTTATGATTATCTAGAAATAAAATATGCACCTGATGTGTGACACCACTAACCGACACTGTCTCAGGACTTAGAGCTCGCCTCAGCTGGGCATCCAGATCCTCCAGGGGTTGCTGGGACTGAAGAACAACCCGGTTAAATCGTTAGTGAAGGACATTTTGTCATATTGTTCAAAATACACTCAGACACGCAAATCCATCATGAGAAAAAGAAGTTTAATTACACGCAAAAAAAAAAACGGGTCTGGAGTCTGCTGATCTTTTTGGAAGGATACTCTGTGTTCTGTACCAGTGAGGTCTCTTATCATCCCATTTTCCAATTACTTTTTCTTTTTTTTTTTTTTTTTAAACAGGAAGGCTCTGTTTAAGTGTTTAATCTGCTCTGAAGCTATTTGCACTAAATGGCTTTAAGCCAGGGAAATTCAGTGCTTCATTCAGATCAAATCTAAGTGCGATGAAGATTTAAGTAGTATTTTATATGCTTGATATATATATCTTATGGGATATGAATAGGGAAAATGGCTTTCTGTAAGGCTGCCTCTTCTCATATTTCTAAAGGCAGTTTAGGCTAATAAATATTTATAAAAAAGTAATCTATGTAAAATAATTCCCTCCCACCGTTCTTTACACGTAGAGTGAGAGGGTGAGAGAGAGAGAGAGAGAGAGAGAGAGAGAGAGAGAGAGAGTTAATAAGAATCTCAGGCCTAATGAGGTTCACAGAAATGTGATGCCATGCAAATTGATATTAATCAGATTAGACAGCTCTCCGCATGCCTTGGCTGGTTCTTCAGTACAGCGAACGAAAGAAGATGTGGAGAGAAAGAGAGAGAAAGAGAGAGAGATAGAGATAGAGAGAGATATAGAGAGAAAAAGGCACGAGTGTGAAAGTCGAGTTTAACATGGTGAAGAAAGTATAAGACTAAATAACAAAAGAGATGTACTGACAGAAAAGGGAAGAATAATGCACCTGAGTTAGACAAGGTCCCGGGAAGAGAGGCGGATGTTCTGTGGGTGGCGTGCCGGCCTGCTCGGAGCCGACAGGCAACACCTAACGAGATGAAGATGGAGATCAAACCACAGCATTTAGCTAGCAGAGTGCTAGCAGAAAAAGGCTACTGTGCCACCTACAGGCACCATGCAGCTTACAAGAGGAACCAGGCCCCACCCTTAACCTGGACTTTTATTAGCTTTGAAATGTATTACACTAAAACGGGTTTTACTGCTGTGTTGTACAGCAATTGTGTTGTGAAATGTTTTCCCTCTATAGATGCCCCGAGTACAGATTTGTTTAATTAACATAGTCCATGTATTTAAATATTAATTTACCATGAGCAGTAATATTTTTGGCATATTTATTGGAGCCTATTAATCCTCATCTTTCAACTCATAAAGCTTTTTAAGTTATTAAATTTTAGCTTTGTTTGTTTTTCAGATGATTGAGGTTTGGATTAAACGCTCACTTATCGTCTATATCGTCTTTATCCTGCATAACGGATAAAATGTCACGGGGAGCCTGGAGCCTATTCCCAGGAGACTTAGGGCATGAGGCGGGTTACACCCTGGACAGGGTGCCAATCCATCGCAGGGCACACACACACATTCACACATACTACGGGCAATTTGGAAACGGCAATTAGCCTAATCTGCATGTTTTTGGACTGTGGGAGGAAATCGGAGAATCCGGAAGAATCCCACCAAGCACGGGGACTAATCTTGCTGGATTAAACGCCTAACCCGATAAATGACTTGTGTGTCTACTATAGAACCACAAAACCGCTAAATTCTCTATTTAGAAAGTGTTAATTAAATTTAAACAGCCTGGTGAAAGAAAGGCTGCTTACAGCTGCTATAACATAATCTTGTTTTATGCACATGATGTGCTGTTTTTGTAAAACACCCAACTTCAGTATTTTTTAACAGTAATATTTTCTAACAAAGGCACATCACTGAATGTTTAAATCCCCAGAAAGTCACATGCACTAGTGCATCTTGTGTAGAAGCCGAGGTTGTGTGCCATGTTAAATAGCAAAATGGTCAATCCATAGGGTGTTAGTGATTCTACAGAATGAGGTTCCTGATAGAGAAAGGGTGAAAAACAAAGTGTTCATGTCAGCTTATGTTATAAATTATAATGATTGGTCTCCATTCACAAAGCCACTTACCGGCAATCTTGACAACGGCGTTTTGCTGCCAGGGGTGGCGCAAGTGACCGGGGTGGTCAAAGGAGAGCTCAGAGGTAAGCTAGTAGGGGGAAGAGGATTGGCGCTGGATGTGGTAGGGGAGGATGCGCTGGGAGCACCTGGCTCGGCGGCGCCCGCGTCAGCTGGGGCGGAAGAAGGACCTGCACCCATGTCCATAAAGAGCGAGCGCAGCTTTTTGTCTAGAGCATGGATGTCATCGATGCCTGGGGTTTTGCTTTGAGGGTCACTCTCGAACTCTGTACAGTGAGAATGGCTCTGACTTGGCAGCGTGGAAGGTTGTGCCTGGCTGTGAACCAGGGTGGGCTGCACCACAGGGGCACTACTGGTGACTGGCACCTGTGGCAACGGAGCAGTGACCGGAAGTGGCGTGATGACACTAGGGGCGAGCAGAGGGGTTTGAATGATTGTGCTTGGGGTAACGACAGGTGTAATCTGGCCTACGCTGGAGACAACAGTGGGTTGTTCTGCGATTCCAACAGGAATCACATTGCTTATAACAGGAGCATGTTGGCAGGGCGGAGCTATGCTACTTGGCACTGCTGTGCTGCTGATAGTAGTGTGAACTGGGAAAACACCAGAAGGGGCTGAGCAGGGCAGAGCTGGGAAAGGCTGAGGCGTCATACTGGTGCCAATGGGTTGACTGACAGGCAGCGGGGGGATCTGAGGAGGCAGAGAGACCACTACAGGAGTGAGTGATGCAGGAGGAGAGGAGGACAAGGAGGAGGCTGTGAGAGGAGGACCAGCTAGCTCGGCTGGCAAAGGTGGAGAAGTCAGCATCATAGTGGAAGGAGGAGGCAAGGAGCTGACTGCAGGTAACAGTGGAGGGAGGGAGGTGTTGAGAGTAGGGGGCGCTGTGCTCGGCCCAGGGTCATACTGGCCCTGACGGATCTCAGCAAACGCCTGCTGAAGGGAAAGTGACGAGGCGGACTGAGACAGGCCAATCGCAGGGAGCCCTGCTGCTGAGAAAAACATCCATGAACAATGGATTAGAGTTATTTTGACAATCATCAGTTAAACGTAACAAATTATAGATCATTACATCAATATATACATATAAAGTATTTCCACTTACGTGCTACAGCCTGCTCAAAAATAGGAGCAGGTGGTTGAACTGCGCTGAAGAATTGTTCCTTCAGCCTGAACTCAGGAACAGGACTGACGAAGAACCTGCGTCCCGCCGAGGTCACCACTTCTGTAGTCGTACCCGCGCATGCACCTGGACCGAGAGTTTAAACTGATTTTTTTCTGAAATTAACAAATGATGCAAAAGGTACTGAGAGGGAGTGAGGTTCTTACCTGGCTGGAGAGGTGTGTATGGAGCGCTTAAATGCTCTTCAGGATTGCTCCTAATCTGCAGAACAAGAGCAAGACCAGGTTTTCATCACGGGATGGTTGAGAAATTAATTGCAATTCAGACTAATCGTCTAACTCTAAGTGGAGATTAAATCAAAAACAAATTGTCCAACATGGTTAAGTAAAGGAGCTCCAGGTGTTTTGATGCAGTACCTGGCTGCCTTCCCTTTCAAGACCTCTTTCATCTGCGGTCTCAATGACCTCCCGGACCTGCTCGATGAAAGACTCCCGCTCACTTTCCAGAATAAACACGCTTTCAACCTAGTGAGGGAAATACAAAAGTTAACACAATATGCAGAATAAATTATAGCGCAAAATAAATAAAACCTGCACGTTTCTATGGACAAACCTTTCCACGTGTCTGGATAAATATGAAGAAAAACAAAAACAAAAAAAACATTCCATCCATGACCCTAATTAACTTATACTTTCTTTCAGTTTTTAAATAGTGGTGCCAAGTACAAGATTAAATTATGTGAAACCAAATCACAATTCCAAAACACTAGCCTTTAATTAGGTCTGTTGTTTCTGGAATTTGGGGGTTTACTCAATATCGACCTCTCATGAGAACTAATTTACGTCTGTATGCCTTCGTCAGCGTATCTCGGTACAAACATCTGGTCATGTTTAAAAATCAAAAAGTGAACATATTCAACAAACTGCTCGAAAATCAGATCTGATGATAACGACCAGTGTGTGTGGTTACCATGATCTGAGCGATCTCCTCGGGATTATCTCCATCCAGGTCAAATTTAAAGGTGACCATTTTCCTGTTGTGCGTTTCCAGCTGGCACTCGGCAACCCTGTCGCCCATGTTGGAGATCTACGGAACAAAGATTAGATGTGCAATCTTAAAAAAAAAAAAAAAAAAAAAAACGGGATTTGATGTAGAAGACATGGTGCATGGCGAATGCCGTAGACATACGTTGAGCACGTTAAGTTTGGCTTTGTTCATTTTGTCGTGGCGGGAGCGGCTGCGTACGGATCTGCGCTGGTGCCTTTTGGTCGAACGACCTTCGTGTCTGCCGCTAGTCATGCCCTCGTTTCCGTCACTCATTCCAGACGCCACATCAGAGTGGCTGCTGTGGGAGAAAAATGCACAAAAAGCTCTTAAACGGTGGTGCGGACGGCTATACGGAACTAAACACGATAAATGGGGGGGGGGGGGGGGGACCCTTTAGGACAATCTATTATAGCAAAATAAAAATAGGATGGTGTGATGAAGCCTGGTGTGAAAGATGTCTTAATACCATATCAACATGTGCAATTCACCAGTTATAACCAGTTTTAGCTTATTGATGAGCTGAACAATTTGTTTTTACCCACAAAACAACTTTCTCTTCTCATTTAAATGATTGTTTTCTTGCCAGTCTTGTATTTCTTCTCTCTCTCTTGAAGTTGAGGAAGCTTAAACATATCTTTATTATAATCTTTAAATGTATATATTTTTTATATTTTTATAAAAGTCTTGCTTTTAATCAGCTTATTATGACGTATGGACAAGGCAGCGCAGGGTTTTTCAAAGTCACACACCTCATTTCGCAATTCGCAACGTATTAATATGACGTAATAAAGCGGCAGTGTACATTTCCTACTCTGGAAATAAATATTAAATAATCATTAAAAAAAAAAAAAAAAACATGTTATACCTGTTAAATAAACCTGTTTAGTTTTTTTAGTTTATCTGGAGATCCTGTGACGGGAATAAGGCTACACATGATCGGTTTCCTTGTTTGACGTCGTTGTCATGGCAACGCTGACAGTTAAGGAGTTCAAGGGTCGGCTAACACGCGCTCGTTCAAAAACAAACAAAAAATAGCCCGTTAGCAAACGGATGCTAACAGGCTCTCTTTGGAGCGCGCATACGTGTCGCATCTTCTGCGCGCTCATCGTGAAAAAACACATGGTCTGACAGATGCGCGTTCCCGCCTCAGCGAGATTAAAAAAATAAAAAATAAAAAACGCAAATTTTTCGTCATGTGACAAGAACCAGCCAATCAGCTGCACTCTTTCTGTCCGCCTGGATCAGCTAGTAGAATTCCCCCACCCCTCCCCACCCCCCACATATCCACAGATAAATTTATTCTTGAAGCGTGTTGTCATTGTTTAATCAGTTTTATTCATGCATTAAAAAAAAATACACGTACCCTGCTTATTTAATTTTCTTAAAAAATTTTCTCTTGTAGTAAAATTGTCTTCTAAAACACCTATAAACTTTTTTTTTTTTTAAACCCAAAGTTGAAGCTGCTCAGGTTCATGAGCAAAAACAGTGCCCATTACTTTATGTATGTTGCTTTAGTTTAGTTAGTTTAGTTTATTTATATAGCACATTATAAAATAACCATGGTTGACCAAAGTGCTTCACAATGCCACAAAAAAAAAAAAAAAAAAGATCACACACAATCAATCAATACATTAAAAGTTGTCAAAATGTCTCAAAAACTCAACTCAATAAAAAGGCCAAAGAATATAAGTGTTTAAAGTTAGCTTCAAAGTTAGAAAATTAGATTTGCTTTGGTTTAAGCATCTGGTTGCAGGCAAACAGTGGCAGTTCTTGTCTTGGACTGCCGTACATGTGCGAGTACAATAAATGGACAACCTGACAACTACACCCCCGTCCCGTCGGAATTCATGCCTATTCAATTTGAAGAGCTTTTATGAGGCAGTGATGTTGGATGAGACGGCCTGGCTCGCAATCTCTTCTCCAGGTCATCCGAAGATGCTTCTACACCGAACTTATCAAACCATGTCTTTCTAGTGCTTGCTTTGTGCACTGGGTGTACAGTCATGTTGGAATGGAAAAGGGCCGTCCCCAAACTGTTGCCACAAAGTTGGAAGCATAGCATTGTCCAAGATGTCTTGGATTGCCGAAGCATTAAGACTGCCTTCCACTGGGAATAAGAGGGCCTTGATTGATTAAAAGACCTGAATTGCTTCTAAGTTATAAGCGAGATTAATAAAAAATTGTTTGCTTATCACAAATCATTTCATACTTTTGAATAGATTTCTATCTTGAATAGAAATCAAACCCGGACCTTTGAATATTAATTTTATGAAGGCCTGATGTAGAGCAGATGTTGTACAAAGCCAACAAAGTAAGTAAATGAACTGCTGCTATAACAGGATCTATGTACAGGATATATTGGAGTGGGCATATCATTATTTTTATTTTATTTTACAACTTAGAACTTAAATAAAATAAACTCACACCTTGTAAAAACTTCAGAACTCAATAGTGTTATATAAATATCTAAAGAAAGAGCTAAGAGATTTACCTTTCCATTCCACAGGGCACTGATGGAGCCTGAAGCTGTGACATATCTGTAGTCTGGGAACCGATTTGGGATGCCTGAAACAGAAAAATAAAACTCAACAATCACCTCGAGCTGAGACAGGAAAATAAATAAATAATTCAGGTGTAGATGAAGGCTGACATGAGTCATACTTCTGATCAGTCTTAACTCCATCATTGTAAAAAGTTACGTTACAGACTATGTACATGTATGAAAAACAACTAAAACCAAAAATAATAATAATTAATTGCCACACAACAACATGGTGAGCTCAGTTCGAGGCTGTTTGGCATGGGAACCTTCGCAGAGGTACCTGAGCTGAGGTGTCTGGCGCAAACCCAGGCTGCTCAGTAGGAGTGGTAACAGTAGCCACACAGATTGTTGGCACAGTGGCCGCGAGTGGCAGATGAGGAAGCATCGTATGGGGCTGCGATGGCGCAGTGAGCAGTGCCGAGGGAGATGCAGATGGTACGGCTCCTGGTGCTGGGGAGGAGGGAACTGATGAAGCCACCACAAGGAGCGGCTGCTGTCCCTGGACCACTGTTAGTGGGAGCGGCTGAGCGGGCACTGATACAGAAGGCACGAGGCCCAGGCCAGGTACAGACGGCTGGGGGAGATAGGAGAGGGGCAGTGGGGTAAGTGTGATGATCGGTTGGATGAAGGGCAAGAGATCTGTAGTCTGGATGGGCTGGTTCGGAGGGGGCGACGAAGGCTGCAAGGCCAAATGTAGTCAGGGAAGATCACCGTTCACGATTTCATTTAGGTAAGATCAATACATAAATAAATAAGTGATGCAAAGGGACCAAACTAGCAGCAATCAGCATAACCTCATGCCTCGAGCAAAATACACTTGGGAAGAAAAAGAAGAAGAAAAAAAAGGCATTCCACTCTGAGTGCCAAAAACAAACCTTGAGTGTTCGCAAAACCAAAAGGCATGACAAAAACCAACAGAATTCAGTGGCTGTTCTTAGTGTTATATTATATACACACACACAGACACACACACACACACACACACACACACACACACACACACACGGTGGGTTAAGGCACACCAAATCATGGTGGTAAAAGGCTAAAAAGACTGTACACCCAGAAGGGCTACCTGCACCAGAGCTGCCTGGTATTGGAAGAACAGACGCTCCACGCACTGCGACGGGGACACAACCCGAGGACTCGACTCACTAACACACTGCTGACGACCATGCAAACACACAGACACCCAGACATGGGCAGCATGCCAAGACCACAGGTCAGACTTGAACCTACACACTTTGTTATAATGCATATGAAGTGGACGAAGTTCATGCTCAGATATATTTCGTTCTCAACAAGAGGAAATACGTTTTTTTTTTGTGTGTGTGTGTATTAAACAACTATCAGTGCAACTTGCTAGACAAACTGGATTAGCTGTGTATATTCTTTATATTATATTTGAAACTAATTTTTAATTACATGAATGAAACAGGGATGTGATGTTATACGACAGAGGGGTGTGATACCTTTTACACCACAAAGTACGTTATTTTCCTAGAAAAGCAACCCTTTTACATAAAAAAAATAAAATAAATTAAATACCTACACATTTTTTAGTTTTCAGGTACAATGTATTGTTGCACGTCCATGTGGCAAGGTCGTTTTTTTATTTTTTATTTTGGGAGTTTCATTACTTAGATAGATAGATATATAGATAGATCTTTATTATCATTGCATGGTACAGGTTGTCCCCTACTTATGAATGAGTTCCGTTCCGGGAGCACGTTCATAAGTCTGATTTGTTCTTAAGTCCAACGAGTCTTAAACGCCTTGGACACAAAAATACAATATAAAACATACCAATCCACGTGACTAAATCTGTCTCAGAGCTGTTTCAGCTGTAATGGACTGTGACCACTGTTTTGGTAGTATTATTCTCCATTGGGACAGCTTTACAGGACAGCCATTTTCTATCATTGTGCTCCTGGACTGATTTATTGAAACCGGTGAAATAGACTCATTTCTCCCGCCCCCCCACATGCACATAAAATATTTTGGACTTGAGATATTTTATACGTTCACTTGCACACTGAAAATATTGTATATAATTGTAAATATAGGTATCATATTCATTATATATAAAATTGTTATAATAGAGGCTACTTTCGATTTTCGATGTTTTGATTTTATCTACGAATGTTCGCAGAACTGCAGTCCGTTCATATCTGTGGAAATTCGTAACTCAAATCTTCGTAAGTTGGGGAGTACCTGTACAGGTAACACAGCAACAAAAACCAGTTTAGCATCTACCAGAAGTGCAAGTAGTAGTACATATACTTTCTAACAGTTATATAATAAGTTATATACAGTACACACATAATATATAGTGTATATCTGTTATAAGAGCTAGTCTATAAATAATCAACAGTGGGGTTCCCCCATCTCATTCATCTTTATCATGCTACAGAAAAACACAAAGCGTAGATTTCCCTGCACTGAAGGTATTCATAGGCTTTACATTAAAACTTGCACTGGAGACTCCTTCCTAACAGAAAGATGCACTGATTCATGAACGAGATTTATTAATCCGGGAAACAACTCAGGGAATTAGCTGTTACTATGGAAACAATATCGTATTAGGATGAGTGTGTTGATACAAATACTGTACGTGGTGTGTATGGTCAAAGCTGATGTTATAGAGAGCTACGCAAGAACACTGGTGGCAGTTAGATAAATTGTTATTAATAGTTAATTACTACGACCCAAATTAATTGTGTTAAAATGAAGGATTTATTTTCTTTTAGGTTTTATCTTGGCCACAGATTTTTTTCCCCCAAGGCTAAGCAGATTTTCTTGTGTTAAGCAATAATGACAGACATACTGCAACTAGTATTGGTCAGCTATCTAGTGCTATGGAACTTCTATACTCAGGAATGAGAATGTTAAACCATGTTAATGATAAATGAAATAAGAGAAAGTGAATAAGAGCTTATTAAGTATGAATCGATGAGTATGAATGAGAAATCTTTGCTGACATTAGTGATGTGCGAGTCTGAGTGTGAGTGTACAGTATGTGCGATACCTGTGCAGCAGGAGACCCTGGCTGGATGAGTGTTTGGGCGAGGCCTGAGCTGGCAGGCTGTGGTGTAGGAGGCTGCTGCTGCTGCGGGGGGAACGGGACACTGGGCTGCTGAGCGCTCAGAGACACCTGCTGAGGAACCACCTGGAGCACAAACAGCAACAATGGACATGTAAAAAGCCACTCAGACTTTCACATTCTCGGCAAGTAGCACAATGGGAAATGCAGCCTCAGATAACCAATTTCTTCTAATGAAAGGAACAGTCAGAAGGTTTGCTAAGAAAGAGAGTTCAATGCTTAATGTTCAGTGCAATTAGGAATCCTGCAACACTGTAATCTAGAATACAGTATTATTTATTTAGTGTTTGTTCTTAACGACTATAATATTCCTGAACATGGATGCATAAAGATGGACAGCTTACTAAACAATAATCAGGAAGGTATGGTTAGAGGTATCTATTTTAGCAAGGCAATCAATCTCAAACTATTAAATGAATTAAAAACAAACAAACAAACAAACTAATTATGAATATTTTATGCTGTACAAAAACACACAAAAAAAAACCTTCACACAGACCCACGTCGTCTATCATGCCATTAGTAGGCGATGAGCATCCGAGACATTTATTAAAGCAAATGTAATTAAGTCATACCACAAATCTGGGACATGTATTGTTAGACTGAGGTAAATTTGACTTAAAAATGTATTTAAAGCAATAGGAAACTAGCGTGACTGGATGCTTAAAACTGCAAATTTCTCCTTTTCATCCTCACTAACCAAGGAATACAAGCAGCTACAGTATATTTGTCCACAGAAATAATAAACAAACAATACAGAGCTTTCATAAACACCACAAGCTTAAAGCTTTTTATATAAAGTGAGCAAAGCTGATTCATGATGCATAAGATAGTGTAAATAGGAGAAGGCCAGGAGTGACACAGCAAAGAGAGAAGTGTGTGCGTGTACAGTATGTGTGTGTGTGTGTGTGTGTGTGTGTGTGTGTGTGTGTGAGTGTGAGTGAGAGAGAGAGAGAGAGAGAGTAGTGTTGGTGATGGTGGGTATTTGGGGAATTTCTCTACCTGCGAAGGAACTGCTGGGATGTAGTAACCTCCATACTATAAGAAACAAATACAACACAGTGTAAGAGATAGATAGACAGATAGAGAGACAGACAGATAGAGAGACAGATCGATAGAAAAATGGATAGAGATAGACAGATAGATAGATAGATAGAAAGAAATCTTGAGAGAGAGTGAGAGAGTCTCTGGAGTCCACAGCTTTCACACGCAGGAGAGAATTCAGATAAAGGACAAAAATTAAAACGAATGCATCTGTTTTTGCCCACACTGGCCTCTTTAATAACTAAACTGCTGAAACGGGGAAAAAGTCTTAATACCTGTGGATTGACTGGTTCGCTCCAGGGTATGGCCTGGACGCTAGTGGGGACCATAGGAAGAGCCGTACTGGGCTGCGAAGGTGGAATCTGCTACAGTATGGACAGTGAGAGACAGAAAAATAGGAAGGGAGGAACAGAGAGAGAGAAAGAGAGAGAGACGGTAGTGGTGGAAACAGATACAAACAAAAAGTAAAGTCAGAATAACATTCATCACAGACGAGATAACTGATTGTGGATTAACAGACATGCATAGACGAAGCCGTGACCTTTCTGAGGAGCCACTGAGGCACTCAGATGAGACCTCGCGCTTAGTATATGCATCCGAACATTTCACACACAGACAGCGTCACGTTGTTAGTCTGGGAGTGAGCAGGGCCTTCATGCATGTGAAGATGATTCAGAGCTTTACGTGACTGTTAACACTGAAACAGTGCACGGGTCGTGCTCGGTGCTGCTGTGTTAAAAAACAACGACGACACTTCCTGGCTTTTCCGTCAGAAAGGATATACAATAATGAAACCCTTAGAAAGCTGTAGGCAAGTATACTTGTCTCCCTGCGTCGCCGTCGGAGTGCACAAGTATATTTGCACAAGGCGGTTTGGCCTTACCTTGACCTTCTGCCTCCTATCAAAGTTATTTAAAAAGCAACAAAAGTTCCCCAAGCAGGTGAGATGGTAAAAGTAAAGTAAAGAATGAAAAAGGAATTAAACAAAGACTCAAGTAATGGCACTGATGTCAGATTTCTAAGGGTTAATATGAACAATCGTTCACCCTAAACACAAATCCATTACAGTTTACAACAAATTTTACAAATTCTTCATAAAGGTATGTGTCCTTAACAAGACACATCAACATAAAAAAAAATTTATATACTGTTTTAACCATTTCCAGCCAACTACAACAAAGCACAAGGTCTAGAAAAGCAGAAGTTAACTATAGCAACAATAAAAAAAAACAAAAAAACAATACAATAACAAAAAGAATGTGGTTAAAATAATTAGCAGTGATATGAACACGCAGCTAAAGGCAATATAATGTGGAGAAGTAAACCTGCTAAAACCCCTGACTTTTGTTGTATGTTTGTCTGTGTTTGAAAATGCAAATCCTCAGTTTCCTCTGGAGCACCCTCTCTTCCATCATAATTCATCGTTTGTTTATTATTATAATTATTATTCTATTTCTGAAACAAATAAATAAATGTTCCCTTCAGGATAAGGGACTCCACTCAACTTTGAATTTGCATCTTAGCATTACAGATATACAATGAAGGTTATATAGACCACATATCCTCACACACATTGTATACAGTATGTGTTGATATGAGCATACACACAAAAGAGTACTTACTCATGTGAATCAAAACTTCAATAAAATAAGAAAAACGAGACAAATGAACAGACAATGCAGAAACAACAATATTTAACAAAAAAACTAAAGATTTCGAGAAGACGAGGGGGATTTCAAAAGGCAGGTTTACTTGCACTTTGTCCTAAAAGCCCCAGCATGAATTACATCCATGTATTGAGCTATGTATGGCTGGACAGGGTTAAAACCACAATCACAAGGACAAACTGAATCAGGTAAGAGGGGAAGAGAATGGGGGAAGGTAGGGCGGAGTAGGGGAGAGTGGAGTGGGGATTAAGAAGAGCAGGTGGGTGTAATCACCAAAGCAGAACCCTGTAGGCTCAGAGCAGGCTCGTGGAAGCTATGCTCGGGTTGGACGCTTGTTTGTCGGGCCCAGGCGCTCTGCAGAGTGCTGACATGAGAGCTGGACGGCTCAGACGGAGGGATGAACAGGTAAGAGTGGTGAGTGGGGGGATGGCCTTCGCATGTTCCGCTTCCTCTGTCGGCCGTATAAATCTGCGTCGATGTCTGGGGTATGGACTGAGCGAGCGAGGCATCCAGACCCGTGCGTCCCGCGTGTGGTAGAGGAGGCGAGTGAAAGTCTCCGGTGTCGGATGAGGCCACCGAGTCGCTGGAAGGATCCGGGCTGCGCTCTTTTTGAGCGTGGAGCAACAACAGGCTTCCTGGAGGCAGCGGCATCTCCGGGCTCGTGTAGCTCCCCAGCTCCTCTGTGACGGGCTGCAGCCGACTGCACGGGCCCGTGTTTCCTGATGCCTCGTCGAGCGTGAGCTCCATAGAGCCACGTCGGGCTCGGTACAGTCTAGCAGCAGCCAGCACTCCTGGTTCTGTTTGGAGGTTGTGCATTTGGAACTCGAAAGCTGTGGCAGGGTCGGGCGTCTGCGCCAGCACTGGTGGGGCGGAATGAGGAAATGAAGGGTGAGGCTGGTAGCAGGGTTCTTGGGCCATGCTAACGGGTGCTGTCTGAGACACAGGTCGCATCAGGCTCGGGATGTGTGCGTGCAGGTAGCCTGGGCTGGGCTGAGGGCTCTCGTATGCCAGGTTTGCAGCAGCAGCAGCAGCCTGCATTTGCTGGTGGAGGGTGATCTGGTTAAGCTGTTGTGCCGTTATCGGGTATCCACTGTACGCCATGGCTTCCAGGTGATCCAGCAGAACGGCCTGATTGAGACTCAGTCTACGCACGACTTCCTCCTGCTCCATTCGGATGTCTTTGTAACTGTGTAAGGACTCGGTCGAAGCCTGCATGTTCTCGGCCAGTCTATGAGCCGCTACGTTCGGCAGCAGGAAGTGCGACGGCTCGTGAGCGTCCATGCTAGAGAACGGGTGGAGGCTGCTCCCGTAGCTGCGGTACGCGGGCTGAAAGTGGCGCGTATGGGCCTCTAAGATGGAGGTGCTCCTGCGGCGCTGCACGTTGAAGCCTTTAGGTGTGCAGGACGGCGGCGGGGAGAAGGAGACCGGCCGCTCGGGGATGGAGGGGAAAGAGAGCGGCGGGTCGCACACACCCGAGCCCCCTCCGCCGCCATACGGCTGAGCCAGAGACTGAGGCTAAAGTGACGATAATAACAACAACAACACATGGCATTGTGGTGAGGTAGCAAAAAAATGCAGCATCATAAATATGCACAAAGAGCAAGAGAGAAAGAGAATAAGACAAATAATACAGCAGGTGAACTCATCACAAAGCAATGAAACCTCAAGAATGGAGCATGAAATACATTTAAAAGCAGGAACATACTGTACCATATAGGTGTGGAATTAAATACAGACAGGGTCAAGGGTTCATAGCTCCAATTTTTGACTGATTGCTGATACGCTGGTGATAAAAATATATCGTCCAGGGGAGCAGCAGTCAGTCCTAGTTTTTAGAAGGACGCAAGAACCCTAAAGCATCTGTATTTAATGTGAAAAGGAGCGCTCGTGGTGGGCCGGCCTCGGGAACGTAAGGCACACAGGCGTTTAAAAGCGTTTACCTTATCAAAATGCAGGATTTTCTTTTCTTTTCTTTTTTTTTAAACCCTTTTGATCATACATACTGCTTAGCTTTTTCATTATCCACTAATGTGTAATAGAAAACATTTTCCAGCATTCAGGCTTTCATTCTGAGAAAGTATAGTTTCTGGTCAATTAAAGTAAAACTCCCAATATGTCAAAAGATTAAAGATGTTTGGTTTGGTGATTGAGGTATGAAACACACACAGCAGTTCTCTTCTCTATGACCCGCTCATGTTTCAATGCTTATTAATGCTTAGAATCTCCTGGAATGGAAATGACATATTTAACCCAAAGCTATTTTTTTTTCTCTCTCTCTCTCTCTCTCTCTCTCTCTTTATATAATTTTTCCGGGTTATTTTCTCCCTGGAGTTTAAAAGTGAAATACAAAATGTGTGCAGCTTTGAACCAAAAAGATAGCATTAAAGTATCTCATACATTTCCTGTCTCATTTTTCTACTCGTTCCAGATATCAGGGGAGAAATGTTGTATGAGGAAGTTTAAAATGAACATATTTTATGCGAGTGTGCCAGTGAGAGATAACGCTTCTAAGGGTTAAAACTATTGTTATTGTGACTGAATGTGCTGTGTCACTGAAGCAGGCAGCCACTGAGGTGTGCTTTAATCTGGCAGTGGCTGCCGCATTAAAGGAACAGACAGGGAAGAGTTTGACACGACGCTCTAGCACAAAGTAACACAGACAGGAACATTGATTGTGAGTGAATTAGGTACAACATTGGTTCTATACTATGCTACTGGTAGCTTTTTATCACACAGATGTTGACTACTATATGTCGAAAGGCTATAAAAAAAATAAATTAAAAAAACTGTGTTTCTCTTTAGTATGTTGAGATAATAATAATAATAATAATAATAATAACAACTATTAGTTTTATGTAAGACATGATGTGCCCGCAATTTTGTTCGTGTGGAATAAGTGCGTTATAAAAAAAACTTACAGCATTTCCATGAAATGCGCGGAATGAAGGTATGAGATCACGTTTATTACGTAGATTTATTGCATACTCAAGCGGATATTAAAAAAATGTACAGCGCCATCTGTTAAATTTCGAAATGAACTTGAGTTTTTTTCAAGGTTGATTTTTTTATGATATAAGGGTGTTTTCCATTTAAATTTCAAATTAGCATATCTTCTCTTCTTTCCACAAAAATTCCAAAGAACATCTCGTTGTGTCCTATGACTCATCTTACGTCCTCCAAATAATTTTTCAAAAATATCTTCAATATACAGACACGCCAACTTTACAGTGTTTTAATTATATGTTTAGATTTGTACTTCTGAGTTTTGAACGCCGAGTGCCTATGTGTGCCGATGAGACCAGACCCATCAGGACGCTCCTGCTTCACCCATACACACGAACATACAGGGCTGGCAAAGAGTGCTGGGAGGCTGGAGCGGCGCCGGGGCAACACACTCTCCAGCGCCTTGGACAGACGGCCCGCGAACGTCTCGCCGTCTGACGTCCCCGGTCGGGGGGAGAGCACCGGAGGAGGAGTGGAGGGAAGCTTGGGAGGGTACGATGGAGAAGGAGCGCAGGGAAAGCAGGGCACGCAAACGGACATGCTACGACCACGACGCGCGGCGGGAGGTGGAGAAGGCTGCAGGCGAAGGAGGAGGGGGGTAGAAATGTAAACTGATGCAACAGAGGAAAACGGATAAATAACAGGAACAAAAAAAATAAATACTATATCAGAAGACAAAAAGAGCAGCACAGAAACTTTAAACAGAGAGAGATAGCAAGATGAACAGAATATGAATCCTCTCTCACAAACACACACATATATATCAGCCTGAAGCTATTCAAATTATAAAGATGCTAAAGGAAGCTTAATTTAGGAAATGTACTGGATGTTTATCAATCAATAAATTTAAACGTTGTAGACAAAGACCACTGAACAATCTGAACAGAAACACTATCACATTTCTAAAGCACTTAATGGTATTTGTTTAAATCTTAAAAGTATTACATATTACACATTTATTTTTTGTTTGCTTGTTTAAAACAACATTTAAGGGCTGTAAAGACATTTTATAACACAGGACAAAAATATAAATTATGAAGAACACATCTGAACAGAGGGACAATAAAAAAATAAATACAACTAACATGTGAATGAAATAATTTGAACAAATGATTAACAAAACTTGAAAACTTGAAAAACATCAGTGCTGTGCAGACTCCAGACTCATCTCATCATTAGTTTTGGAAAGAAACAAGTCAGCATCAGGTGTCTCCAGATTATCAGAACAAAAAAAATAAATCAAGAAAACTGAATTCATCAGTTCGGAAAAAAATTCTAAAATAAATGTTTTTAAAAAAAAAAAAAAAAAAGCAAGAGAAGGAATAAAACTGTAAAGATATATTTTAGAATATTTGACCAAAGAACTTTCCTAATAAATTCAGTACTCGTGTTCCTTTTATATATATATATAAAAAAAAGAATGTAATTTTCAAAAATAATTATGGGTGACAAAAAACATGGGATGCTTAATGAAGCCCCAAAGCTCATGGGAACGGCATGAGTGGTATAATTTCAGTCAGAACACCAAGGTAAGAATAAAATATGCAAATGACAATTTGGGAAGAGAGAGAGAGAGAGAGAGAGAGAGAGAGAGAGAAGGCACACTGGAGTGATGAGCTGATGAGAGTCTGGCACTCGGCACCACACTGCTGTATCTCACAAAGGGACCAAACTCAAAGTGGACATGACACAAATAAGGAACTTATAAACGACATCATAATAAGCGTGTGGGAATGTGGAAGAGAGCCAGCGTGAGAGTGCACAGGAGCAGTTATACAGTAGATAATGATACTGACTGTCTGTGTGTGCGCCTGTGTGCGCCTGTGTGCGCCTGTGTGCGCCTGTGTGCGCCTGTGTGCGCCTGTGTGCGCCTGTGTGCGTGCGTCAATGCAAACCCTGGAGTGCTGCTTTGTTTTGTGTTTTTGTCAGTAGATTTGTTGTCTTGCTGTCACAGGCATCATTCCTTTAACAATCCATAAGCTCACACAAACCACATGACCACAGCATAAAAAGAAAACTGGTTAAGACATGCATCGCAAAACATTCACACACCCAAACTAGCAGCATTCAGGATGGACATGGAGCTCGTCTAATCCCAAGTCTATCATCTTATCTCCATCTGTATCTTTAACATCTCCTGACTGTGACAGCTAATTCTACTTTTTTTTAAATATAATTTTATCTCTATCCCCTTAAACTCCCAGGACAAAGTCACCCTGATGTACGTGAAATAGATTCAGGAATAACAGAAAACAAGTAGTGGATGTGACTAGGCAAAATGTAGCTGTTTACACTGAACTTGTGCACTGTTAACTGCAGTATTACGTGTCTCACCTTGTCTAGTATAATTTTTTAACGCTCATTTTAAAAAACACGCACTTTTTCTAGTGTCAAAGTTTTGCAAGAACCAGGCTAAAGCGGTAACTCTTGCTATGTGAACTTATACTTGCTTTGTAATACATTAAAATACATTACAGTTACACGTGCTTTGTAATATGTTAAATTAATCATGATAACTGTTTTGTTTATGTATGACATTGTAAACACATTGTAAACAAATGGATAAGGATATGATCTGTTATTATATCATAAATAAAAAAAACACCATTAATCGATTATCATTTTTTTGGGGGTTTTCCAATTTTCTCCCCAATATTAGTGGTGTCCAATTCCTCCCCGTCACTAGGGGGCTCCCACATTAAGGCTACCACTATCACTCAGTCGGGAGGGCGAAGAACCAGCGATTTCCGGATGATAGGGCGAGCACTTTACCACTGCGCCACTCGGAGGCCTGATTATCATTAACAAATCATTGGGGTGAAAGAAGAGTAATGAAACACTCACTGGAGGAAAAATAATCAACGAGTGTGAAGTGGCCTTAATTAAAGCATGGCTATCACATTACATCCCATCTTAACCGCCAGCTGATCTTTAAAGTGCCCTGTTTAACTTTTGCACTAGGTATGATTTAGGTCCAAATACAGTTGTTTAGACTTAGACTTAAACATAATAATAATACTAATAATAATACGTTAGAAGCATTTATATTAATAATTGTTTTTGCTATATTCATTTCCTATCAGTAGGAGTTATTACAGTTCAATATGCTGACTAATAAGTAGGGAGTTTAAGGGGTTAACGCATGGGCTATGAGCTAAATCAAATCCTTAAATCGCTGTTTTGTCAGAAAACAGCTTGCGAGCTGATTAATTACAGGGTGCGCTGCTCTAAAGCCTAACTCGAACAGGCTGCATGGTGGGAAATAAGCTCTCTCCTCTACGTTACCCTTTCTCTGCTGCCTCTCCGTCATTATGAGTGTTAGGTCTTACCATGGGCTGTGGGGGGAATGCTGGGTGCTGCTGGGTCGTTTGTGAGGCAGTGGGGTAGGAGGGCTGCGCTGATTGCTGCTGCTGGTGGTGCTGGGGGGTCTGATGAGATGCCGCAGGAGAACTATAAGACATGGTGAGCTGACACTCTGAGAAGATGGATGAACCCTGTCCGCTGTCCATCGTAGCTTCAGCTGGGGAGAGAAAGTACAGCGTAACGCACACAGGGAAGAAATCAGAATTTCCATACGTTAAGTCCAGAAATTTAGAAAGCTTTTTAACACTACATTTGTGTTTTAAAAGTCAATTCGACAGGTGTTCAAGTAAAACCGGAAATTCTGATTGTGTAAAATGACAGAACACAGTTCTGAGAGTTAAGAACTGCCTTTATTTCTCTATATAAATCTCCTGCTACACTAACGCACTTATCCCAGTGTTTCACTAGAAGAATTGGTTACTACTAGTACAAACAGGAGACTGCACCTTGCTGGTACTGCAGCTGTTGGAGTTGGTCTGTTTCAAACTCCTCTGGTTCGAACTGTCCAGGGCCTGGAGTGGGCGGCTGGAGGCTGCACGGAGTCTGAGTGGCTCCTGGTGTTCCTGGAGGTCCGAAATGCAAGGCCTTCTGAGACTCGCTCAGCTGTTGCTGCTGATCAGCTTCCTGTTTGCGCTTCTCCTGCTCCTCTCGCACCAACTTTATCTGCTCTCGTTTACGGCAGATCAGTGACACGCGGTCTTTGATAGCCTTGGCCATGGTCTTGTGGTCGGCGTCGCACACGTATCCCGACTCGACCTGTGAATCGCAGAGCGCGCGTCAGAACGTTAGATCGACGTATAAACAGAGTTATATGGTTAGAGCTACAGAAACGTTTGAGGAGCCACCCACCATTTCTTGGGCCACATCTTCGGGGACGTCCTTATGGAGGTCGAAGGAGAACTCGATAGCTTCGTTGTCTTTATATTTGCCTTTCAGCTTTTTGGCGTCTTCGATGCGCAGCCAGAGCTTAATGGCGACCATTTCCCCATCGTCCTCCTCAGCCAGTTCCACTCGCACTCCTGTCTCCTCTTGGAAGAAGGCATGGTTCAGCAGGACTTTGATGGCATATCTGTGACGTAGAGAGAGAGAGAGAGAGAGAGATGCAGATGATACAGAAGGATCAATTTCTATAAAGTTACACCGAACGGCTTAATAAAAAAAATAAATAATAATTACATGACTTGGACTAGCCACAGAAATTAATCCGTGTAAACGACATTGTATATTGAGACACACACTTGCTCACAGAATGCGTTTACTCATAAATCACAATTTAAAATTGATAACAAAATAATCCTCCAGTATAAATATAAAAACATTAAGGAACAACGATCGAATAAATCGATAAATCCTATCATATGTTAGAAAACCTACCATCACATCCTTTTTTTTTTTTTTTTTTTTTTTTTTAAGATTTTTTATAAAGGTTTTT
>JAQMYJ010000004.1:5328468-5343976 GCA_030014305.1 Clarias laeviceps | reverse complement strand
GAAGTTACCTTGTTCTGAAATTTCAAGTTCTGAAGTTACCTTGTTCTGAAATTTCAAGTTCTGAAGTTACCTTGTTCTGAAATTTCAAGTTCTGAAGTTACCTTGTTCTGAAATTTCAAGTTCTGAAGTTACCTTGTTCGGAAGCAGCTGAGCAAGTTTAATATCACATGTGTGACATTTGTTCTAAAATTATTAAAGTATGGATTAATTCTGAATTTATGTATTTATATAGTGAATAATTAGTATTGTTGTGTTTATAAAATTCTCGCCATCATTCCCCGCAAGAACGTGTAAATCATATGATTAGTCAACTGAACAGTCTGTCCTCCTGCAGACTCATGACTGCTTTGTTATCTTCCAGCTGCAAAACAAGCATTTTTGTGGAAGGAAATTAAAGGCCACCTATTAAGACCTACATTTAGACTGGGTTTATTTAGGACAAGAGGGTAGAACTTCCACACAAATTCTAACAATGATCTGAAAACACACCCTGCTTCATGGTCCGCACGCACGCACACACGCACACACAATCTCAGCTCCATGGTAAACAAGCTGAACTGGGATTAAATAGCCACTGCATGTCAATAAATGCCCTTTAAGGACAAATGTGGATATTTTAAACTGTGGTATCGCACACACTGACTGAGATAAGATTGCACAAGGGCTGAAGTTATATTAAAGGTACTAATGTCACATTACATAAAATCAAACTATATTATATACATCAAACCAGAGAGCTTTTCTTCACATTTCATTTATAAGACCTAAAAGGAACAACAGGAGCTAATCTTAAACCAAGAAAACCTTGATTTTTTGTGTGTGTGTGTGTGCTGGAGTGTGTTAATGCAGTTTTTGAGAGTTAGCTTTCAGTACAGGGTGACCTCATTTTATGAAAAGTGCATTTAGAAGAATGAGAGTTCATGCAGCTTTTTTTTTTTTTTTAAGTGAAATCTTTCCAGCACTTTCTGGGTGGTAAATCAGATGTGTTTTTTTGTCACAGTACTACAGTGTTTAAAAGTTCAGCTCAAAATTGTATAGCTTTGGCATATGAGAACACAAATAGCTAAATGTCTACCCAGAATGAGTTGCATACTGGTGTTGAATGACCTGGAAATGACACTAGCTAAGGATCCAGTGCTCGACTAATGCAGAAAGCTGAACTATAATATACATCTCTATTTGGCTCTTGCTGAAAAAAATAAAAAAAATTCTGAAGCATTGCTTTTCACCATTTAATTTAGCTAATGGTGTATATTTTACTCAAGAAATCCAAACTAGCCGTGAAAACAAAATGCTTGTCTTTTAACTGTAGCTTTGCTACTTGCATAGCTTCTTATAATAAAAAATATTTATTTATTACAAGTGAGAAAGACATAGTTAAAAATGCTACAGTAGTTATATTATATACTTGCTTTGATATTGATGATTTGGTTTTGTTAACATCTATAACATTTATACCTGCTATATATTTTATAGGTTTTGAAATATTAATAACTACCATAAATATGCCATAAACCTTAAAACGCTGTGCGTTAAAACGTTGAGGATTGTTTAAATGTTGTGTCTTGGACATATCGATAATTCAATTGCCAGTCTTGTGCTCCACACTCCAGTCCAGGAGGTGGCAGTATTGCACCTTTAACCACCCATGAACTCAAAAACAGAGGAAGAAGCCATAAGCTTGCTAAATCAGAGGATTTTAGTTTTAATTTTAGTGTTAATTGATTTTTGTCAAATTTCTAACTTTCCAATTTATCTGACGTTGTTTGGTAGTTTAAGATTTGTAGGTCTGCCATCATTTGTTAACCAAATACAATAACTTATCCTGATATATAATTAATTTCAGTTTATTTGTATAGCTGTTAAAAATCAAAGGGACGAAGAGTGACTCCGGTGCTGGTGTGGTACTGTATGTACCAGCTCTTGACTCTCACCACCTAGTGGACAGAGGTTATCAATACTCCGGAGGAACGTAGCTAAACATATTAGCTACAGCATCTACAGTACAGTGTCTACATAAAAAAAAATATATATATAAAAAACTGTTGTGTTGTAAAAAGTCGTGTGTTAAAGGTGAGATACTCACGCTGGTGACCCTCCGGTAGATTTGCGCCGGGTTCTGGCACTCTGAGTATGGGTACTCTGACGTAGCCATCTCCAACATGCACATCCCAAAGGCGTACACGTCCACAGACTCGTCATACTTCTCCTCATACATCTCAGGCGCCATGAACTCAGGGGTACCTTAAAGCAAAAGAAGCATTCAGAACTCTGAAACGGGCATTTACACTCACCCAGGCAGGGCCAAGGAAGGGAGAGGAGTCCGAGTGCCCCCGTTTCCTGCGCGTGATCATCCTGAGAGGACAGAGAGTAGGGAGCAAATGGGAGGAAAACAATAAAAAAAATAAAAAAAATTAGATATTAAAAAAAAACAAAGTGTGGGTAAATCAGTCTCAGTTATTAAATAAGGGAACATCTTTTGTTTTTGTTTTTCCCCCCCATGTGCTAGACTTTTTGCTTTTAACATACAGATGCTGGTGAACAGAGAAAGTACATATGAGCTCATGTTTCTGCTTAAGTCTTTCCATGAAATATGGATGTTCAAGAAAGCTACTTACCTTTGATCTAGACTTTACAAACTAAATAAGTTTAATAAAAGAAAATGTCTCGCACAGAAGGAGGTAAAAAAAACAAAAATCTATTAAATTTATTCCATTTAATTTGAATGTTTCAAACCTTTTTTATTGTGGGCTCTTTAACTTACCAGTACCACGTTAGAGCATACTTACTGTCTGAACTGCTGCACATTAAATTATCCATAGAGCACAGTGACGAGCACTTGTGCCTAAAATTTCCTACAATTTCAAAGCAAAACACATACTCAAGAGAGGAATAAAGTAAAAGAGACATGAAATGCAGGTATCTTTAAAGAGAGAAAAACACAGGGCTGAGAGGGAAGGAGAACAAACGTGACGAGGCGGAGAGAAAAGCTCTTGAACAACACTAGAACATTTTATCCGTTAGCGTCCACGGTTTTCTAAAGCGGCTCCTGATAAGCCATGGGAGAAATTCCAATGCGGCTGAAACACTAAACACCGAAATTATAAACTTAAACATGCCACCTTTTTATAGAAATTTTGAAGTGCTTTCGTTAACAAGCCAGTTAGCTGTTTGTTGTGCTTGTTATTGTTTCTAGCAGAACACAGAGGTGTTTTCCCTGCAATTACAAGATTTCAATAAACCCTCCAGACTCTCCTCGGCTGCCATGAAAACTGTGGTACCGCTACAAAAGAAAAAACCCTCGTTCACTATTACACACGGACGTTTCAACGTTCTAACCTCATTCGAGTAATTAAAGAGGTAAAACCTTGGCCGTACCTATAACGCTCTTAGCAAAAGAAGAGCACTTGAGAGTGGCCAGGCCCAGGTCGCCGATCTTTACGGAGCCGGTGGGACCCGTGATGAAGATGTTGTCGCACTTCAGGTCCCGATGGATGATGGGAGGAGTCCTGGTGTGGAGGAAGTGAAGGCCCTTCAGGATCTGACGGCACCAGCTCCTCAGGACCTTGATCTTCATCACCTTGAATCGCTTCAGGTATCTGCACACATCCCAAGAACACATAACGGGTGTGAGTGGAGCTTCAATCGATATTAAAGTGCAGATTAACACTGTTAACATGGACTTCTGTCAGGCTGATGTGAAAGGATGAGAGTTGCAGTGAGAGAAAAATAGCTTGTATTTATACTGTTCACTGGACTAACAATCTGTGAGTGACTCGTAGCTGAAATAAACATTGTTCAACAAAATGAACCTGATCGCTAAGTACGCCCCTCTAATTTCAGCAAATATTTTAGTATATCTTCTCAAAGGACAATACTATAGAAATGAAACTTGGGTATATCTTAGAGTAGTCAATGTGCAGCTTGTATAGCAGTATAGAGTTACTGTCCTCTGAAAATAACTCAACATACAGACATTATTGTCAAAATAGCTGGCGACAAAAGTTGCCAATAGAGACGAAGTCTACATGTTGAGTAATTGTTAGAGGACAGTGTATCCAATTTTCATTTCTATAATATTGTCCCTTGAGAACATACAATAAAGTGGTTGCTGAAATGCGAGGGGTGTACTGACTTTTGTGAGACACTTTATGTGATATAAGAAAAAGTAAGCGTGATTTGTTTTTTTTGTCTTAAAAGGATTTACACATGATTGTTTACATGTGATGTGAGAACAATACATTAAAGCTCGTGCTTTTCACTGTGTAATGTGGAAACATTACCGAATCTACTTTGCATATAAAGTAATTATTCTCAGTGCGTTAGCCACTAACAGGGTGAACAATTGTACAAATAATTAATGAAATAAATGAAAAGACGATTGAAAACAGAACTACAGATCTACAAGTGGTCGTGTATTGAGGCTTTCGCGGTGAGAAATATTTTTACTATAATCCGGTGATGCGTAGCTTTAGAATCATTTTAGTCTAGTGTGCAATTAGGTTAATTATACCTACAGCTCTGGTGGTTTAAAAAAAAAAAAAAAAAAACTCATGTGTGGTGTTAGCTTTTGCCTTTGACAGACATCCACTGGAGGGAAGCAGACGGAAGAAGATGGACAGAATTAGCTGATTTAAAGGGGCCTTTTGGAAATTCAATTACAAGGGATAACCGGATCAGTCCTGTGTCCAAAATATATACGTGTAATTAATGAGCGGTAGAAATGCACAGCTGTCTCAAACTCAACGCACAACACCTTCTAACTCCATGGTCTTTCCTGATGTTTATTACTTTCTACATCTTAAAAAAATGCTGAAGGCATCCAAAATATTCAATAATCTTCTTTGAACTGTTGATACAGTATTGAGATGTACTGCTACTTATGCTCTGTAAAGTCTTCATAACGACTATTGTTTGTTAATTGGTGATTTCTGAGGCTGGTAACTCTAAATGAACTTCTCCTCTGAAGCAGAGGTAAGTTTTGGTCTTGCGTTTCTGTGAATTCTTCATGAGAGCCAGTTTCATCATGGTGCATGATGGGTTTTGCAAATCCTGTTCCTGCAAGAACTGCTCCAGAACAGCTGACCTTTATGTCTTAAAATAACATCTGACTGTTGTTGTTGTTACTACCCAAGGCCATACGTGTTTCATATAGTTCATAGTTTTGTAATCCCCAGTATTGTTCTAAAATGGAGAAAAATAAATCACTAAACAAAAAACACACAATTAGAAGGTGTGTCCGAACATTTGACTGGTACTGTTTGTGCAACTTAAAGCACTAAAATGACTCATACAAGTGTTCATTTTGCAGGTATTTACAGCTATGCTGTCCTTTTCTTTGTTATTTTCCCTTCACAAACCTCACACTTTGCACAGACTGATGCTGAAGGGGTTAAACTAATCTCTGAGAGCATGCTTGTTAAATACCCTGTAAAACCCATTTAAACCATTTCAGAAGCCTGTAGCTAATCAGTGTACACACATGGGATAAGAGATAAGTGCCGAAAGAGGAAGAGCAGCTGTGATATTATTTAATGTGGAACGGGGCGGGTTATGCTGTTGTAATTATAACGTTTAAAATTTTTATTTATTTTTATTATCATTAGGTCTCTGACTCTAAAAAATAAAAAGGTGACCCTTCAGTAGCCTTTTTAATGGGTTTAAATCAATAGTAAACAGGAACAGATGGTACCGGGGCAGTGTGTAATGTGTGTTTCATCAGAGGACATTAATACTTCGCAGCACTATGTTTGCAAAGGGGCATCCACGACCCCCACTCCTGTACTTTCATCAGATTATCCCTAATTGAATTTGTTAGAGTTGCACCATAGCCAGGGGTTTAGCGCCATAATTCTCATTACATCAACCTGCTTAGTGGAACCAACAAGAAGTGGAGACATACATGTCATTCAAGACAAATGAAACAGGCGCACACACACACCCCTACTACTTATCCTAATTAGGAGCTTCTAATGACATTAATTACTGCTGCATCGATGCTATGCTACACTTACAGTAACTCTAACCCTGACTTTAATCTCACTAACCGAAAGGAAACACTGCTTTCTTTAAAAAAAAAAAATAATAATAATAATAATAATAATAATAAATAAATAAATAAAATGTGTAGTTCCTGTAAAATAAAAAAGAAGCAATTTTCCTAATAAGGACCAATGACACAAGCTCGGATAATCTTGGAACATTTGATCTAAAAAAAACAAAAAAACAAATTGTGTGCACTCTCACATAAAGGGATATGATATTCATGTGTCAACAAAAAGACTGAAAATGTATCTCTGCTTTATGTTAGTATTATTAATAGGAGGACAAGCCCTTTTTGTTTAGTTATTAAACAGTTATCATTATTATTATAAGTAGTAGTAGTAGTGTTAGTAGTAGTAGTAGCTGTAGTAATTGGAGTAGTTTTAATCTTAACGAGAATTCTGAAGTTCAGCTACATAGTATTGCTAAAAACATTACTATTATATATTAAATTGGTTACTGTTATAAAATACATACAACAGCACTGTGATAAGATATACAGTAAGTCCCCAACTTACAAACAAGTTCCGTCTCTGGAGCATGTTCGTAAGTCGAATTTGTTTGTAAGTCTTACAAAGTCATACACCCCTATCTCACCTACACGGAGTCAGTGTCCACTGCAGTATCTATTTTTTTGTACAATACACATGAGCTACTTCCACGATTTGTTCGCATCTAGGAATGTTTGTAGATCTGTAGTCCATTAGTATCGCGAATGTTCGTAAGTTGGGGACTTACTGTACACACGCACACCATTTTTCCTACATGTAGCGTACTTGCTCCGTCTTCTTTTATTGACATCCTACGATAGTGGGCCGGTCTGAAGTCCAACAGCCCAATAGTCCCGGATTGTGGTAACAACATGCTTCAAACGTTATTACATGCCCAGTTCATCATGGTTACAAAGAGCTCATTTATAGCTTTTAAACACCATAAAGGCTTTGGAAATCAGACATTTTAGCCACTTTGGACTTCTAGATCCATTCTTGTCTTTCTGTAGTACATACATGGTGTGTAGAATTTTTTTTCAGGATTTACTCTGACAAAATAAACTTTGTTTTGCAATTTATAATACAGAAACAAAATATTCTGAGAAACATATTTGAATCAAATCATTAGACTCCTAGAATTACATGATCAACTTTTGGGACATTAAATAATTAAAGTTAAAATAATTGAATAAGTAAATATTTATAGCAGGCAGTTAGCAGGCATGTAATAACTCTAGGTGTAGTTATTTGTTTTTAACGACAGAACAAGGGACACATGGGTTAAATGAGATGATGAATTATTGCCTGTGCTCTGGCTCAACCGGTTCATAGTAAAAATAAATAAATAAAAAAATCAGATAAGATGATGGTAGTTTACCCAACTTGTTTACAAGGAGCTTTTGTGCCCTGCTGTGTATAAATGGGTCAGGTTTGTCCTATTTACACAACCTTTTAAAGCTTTAGATGTTTTCATGTTTTTTGTCCAACATGATAATGAGCTCACAAAATTAATCAGACATTTTTAATCTGTATTTTTATTGTCCTCTTCTATTTTGTACAGGGTTCCTTGTGTATTTATTTATTATTTTTTTATGTATTTTTGTGCCAGTAGTGAATGCTAATTATGTCAAAATACTACAAAAGGCTTCTTTACAGCCAAAGATTCGATGCACAAAAATCAATGTTACCTTACATTCGTGTACATACCAAATAGTGACAGGTCGTACCAAACGTAATGATCAATATTGAACCATATTTAGGCCAATCAGTAACATTGAAAGATTTGCAAAAAAACGTGGTATCAAGGCTAAACATTCTGCTAATAGAAATACGAAATTATATTATATTTCATTATTTGCTACATTTTTATTCATTGTTTCCAAAATTACATGATAAATAGGGGACCAATGTGGGAAGAAAAACATTTAGTACAACATTTGTATCAAAATACTGTAAAAGAAATCATGTCCTGATAAGTAATAAGAGTTCAATCATACCAAGTTGGCATTTACGGTTATGTAAACATGACCAATTCATCAAACTGCCTCAAGGTAAGAACCTTAGTCTTTTTTTTTTTTTTACTAGAAACTACACCTCGGCTCTGCTCCAGATATAAGTGCAGTCAAAGGCTTCGATCGTAAAAAAAAATTACACTCACTTTATAATAACACGTTAGATGGTGACATTCTTTTATGGGTGGTGTCCAACTTGTAAAGCTTTATTGCAGATAAAAAAGGGCGAGGCTGTTTTCAAAGGCAGAATCTGATTGACGTTTCGGCGAGCGGCCCGAACTTGAGCTAAGAAGTAAAGACCCGGAGGCGAAACGAAAGAAAGCTGACTCTGTAAATGTCCCATCATTCACCGACTTCAGCGCAGCCTGAAGAGCTGTACTCATGTTTCCTAAGGTGTTGTGAAGAGCAGAAAACGATGAGAACAAAGTAAAGCAATTTCCTCAACAATGTCACAGCCTGGGAGAGCTCCCTGTTTGGCATGTGTGTTTGTCTGTGTGTGTGTTTGGTGCTGGCAGAGAGGACACAGGAAAGCTCCTTAAAGGATATGTTTCCAGTTTCCTTTAGGGGGCCTGGAGTAATAAAACCCTTTAGAATTTCACACAGAAAGTAAGTAAATGAGTTTACGTAGACAGACAAATGCAAGAGATTTACGGGGCACGATCGGGTGTTCTGCTGTCCAGTTTAACCTTTTAACACTTTCTTTCTGTGGAAACCATTTAGACTAATTAATTAAAATAACTTTAAACAATTACATCAAACAAGTTCAGTGCATTTAGCTTTTTTGGAACAGGTTTTTAAGTCTATTAAATAATAGAGTTATGAATCTTTCGTGTGGCGATTCACATATGACTCCAAAGTCGATTTTTTTATTAATTTTTTTTAAAACTATTTTTACGTTTATAATAGTGACAGTGACCAGAATTGGCTGGTTTTCAACCAACTCCATCAGCGAATTAGTCTCAAACCCACTCATTACACACACTTCCACCAATCTCAAAACCCTATGAGTGCTAATTAGCTGAAAATTGCGCGCATTAGCAGCCCTGCATGCTGGCAACAACTCAACCTATGCGCTTACTGTCAAGTTGAGTTTTGATACTTTGGAGGCGTTGAGGAGGCAAAATATTGCCGTTTCATTATAATCCTACAGATGCCGCACTCTGAACTATTTAGACCTTTTCATCCCGTGTGGTAGGAGTGAATTATTTGCCAAGTTTGACAGAGATACATGCTGCTCAGTAACAATGCAGCTTTTGTTTAATTTTAAGTCCAGTTAAATGTTAAACTCTTGTATTTGAAGTTAATTTGTAGTGTTTAATTGCTGCTATTGGTTTTTAAGCGAAAAGACTAATGTTAAAATATGTTGTAAATGTCTATATTTAATTAAATCATTAAACATTTTAAAGGTTTAAAATTGTAACAAAATATGGAAAAATTTAATAGTGAATCGTGATATTTATAAAATCGTGATATTTATAGAAACACAATTTTAATAAAATCAGCACCTGGGTATTGTGATGATAATGTATCGGGAGATGACTGGTGATTCCCGTCCCTAGTGAATACTATCTTTATATAGTTTATTTGCTTAAACAACCAATATGACTAAATAAATAAATAAATACAGATTTGTTTTAAAATGTTTTTTTCTTTAGTGTAAGAGAAAAAAAAGTTTGCATGCTTTAACACAATCTGAGAAATTTCAGTTTTTATGCTTTTATTGAATTTCCTGTAAATGGGGATTTTTACGACTTTAATAGATGTACATTTTGTTTATTCATAAGCCTTGGCACCTGCTCGTCAGTGACACATCATGTAAATCCATCTGATGAAGAATTTTAATTATTCTCTTTATGTAATCAGCTCCTGTTCTGTTTCCTCTCTGATTACAGACTTTGACGCTTCACAGTTCTGTATTTTTGTTTTATTTTCCAAATAAATTGGTCATTTTGAAAAGAAACAGTGAGTCACAGAATAAGCAGGTCAACTGGTTTTTTTTTTTTTCACCCTAAATGCCCTCCTGGTGGTTTCTTGGGGAAAGCACGTCAACTGTTATATGATGACGACTCTTGTGCTGACATTCAACTCAATATTTATGTTATCGTGCTGAATAAAAGCATGTCTTAAACGGATTTAACATCAGTCTGCCAATGGCTGAGCATTTAACTGGAACACAGCATGTTCAAAGGTTTAAAAAAAAGAAAAAATAAATAAATAAATTTTAAAAAAAGACTGCCCTGGTTTCTGTTCTTTTTTTTGTTCTTTCTCCTTCATCCTGATCTTTAATGATGTTGATGATAAAGCTCTTGTCTTATGTATGATTAGGTCATAATCAAATATTAAAGCAGACCTCTTACATAGAATTCACCTTTTAAATGTGTGTATCATCATACAACTTGTAGTGGGAAAGAAAATCTTGTTCTAGGTCAGGGTTTAAACCATCCAAGTAGATTTTTCCCCTACTGTGAGCTCATGTTAGAAGCGCCGCTTCCCTAGGAGCATTAAGAGATTCTGTGTTAACTTTTTAAAGAAATGGTAATACATGTGACCTTTAAATTGCCAAATGACGGATGGGGTACAAAAGGTGCAGAGGAACACACTCGAACCCTAACAATGTCTTCTAATACAGCTTTCAGCCAATGTTAGGAATCAAGAAGGACCTTGTAGTCCCGGCCTCAAACATCAGACACTCTTTAATCACTCAAAGAAGTTCGAATTTCACCCACGTTATGCTTAACTCGCCACATAATCAGCCGCTGACTGCGTTTATATTCAGATATTCCTAATTCTATGCAATTGATTACGAAACCAAGTTCAAGAACAAAAACAAAAAAACTAAAACAAAAAAAGCAATTCAAATGGCTGGTCATAGATTGTGCAGAATGTTTTACTCTCAGGGTTCTTTTTTTTTTTCCTTAAAATTTCCTGAGAAGGTCAGCTGTACAGTCCCCTGTAACCACAGACACCACCTTCTCTGGAATCTTCCCAACACAACTGTATGATAGAAATCTATCAGTTCTGGGTTTTCCTTTGAATACTGCGTGCAGTTTTTCTGAAGAAGCAAAAGCTGACCACGCTCCTAAACCACCTTGACCAGTTCTGCTTTCTCAGGAGCAGCGGCTCTAATTTAACACTCTCCCTGATTGCCACCTTACCACTGACTGTAAACACATCAACACTAGAGAGGAAACCATCATCCGTCTGTCCCCCAATGGACACTGATACTGGTATTGCAAGAAAAAACATGCTCTGATACAAAAATCTGACATCATGTCATACTAGCTACATGATGTAATCCTAGTGTTGTTCTAATGATCAAACGACACTAAACTGTCCGGTATCTGGATGTAATTCATCAGAATTTTGATGACAAATTAAACATGATAGTAAACAGTTTTCTGGGAAAGTATCAAGGGGAGGAGGAGACACATCATCTTCCTACAGTATAATGCATCCAATCTTAAACACAAAACTCAGCATGAGGAGTTCTCTGCTTTCGGCACATGCACATGGCCGAGTGAGAAAAATGTCTGTGAATGAACGCAGGCGTTTGGAAAAAAACACATTCATTCACAAGTATGTTCTTACTGATCGAGCATTGATGAAGGAATTTTGATGCAATGCAAATGAATATACTAAAAAGTTTGGGATCACTTGCAAATTTCTTTGTTTTTGTTTAGTGATTTCATTTTCTACAATCTACAACGACAATACTGGGGATTTCAAAACTAGAAAATAACAGATGGAATTAGGTAATTATGTAAAAACAATAACAACAACAGTCAGTTGTTATTTAAAAAGACAAAGTCAGCTGTTCTGGAACAGTTCTTGCAAGAACAGTATTGTCAAGTGCATTTGCGAAACCCATCAAGCTCCATGATGAAACTGGTTCTCATGAAGATCTTCCCAGAAAAGCAAGACCAAAACTTAGATTTCATTTAAAGTTACCAGCCGCAGAAATCGCCAATTAACAACCAGCACCTCAGATTAGAGCTTTTATAAAGGCTTTACACATTGTGAGTAGCAGATACGTCTCAATATCAACTGTTGAAAGGAGATTGTTGTTTATTTTGGACGCCTTCAGCATTGTTTAACAGTGTAGAAAGAAATAAAAATCAGGAACGACTATAGAGTTAGAAATTGAACCCAAACTTTTGAGCGGTAGTGTATGTTCATAGAGCATGGACAAATTTAGCTTTTCTCCACTTGATCCAAGGTAGCTAATGAAGACCACTCAGAGTTATAAAGAATTAGAGCACCTTACTGATTATTACTACATAGGCTATTTATTTCTGAGAAAGTCAGCAAACATTTGAGCTGAATCCTTTTGAAAACATGTACAGTGAGTGTAACAGTGAAGATGTAGCACACCCTGTAAAAATAGTTCGGTTTGTGATTTGTCCTTACGATGGTGTGAAAATCTACAATTCAGTAGAAACCGTACCTTGAATTCTCCTGGGTTATCGATAATCGCTACAATACTCTTTACTGATGATAGGTGGCAGCAGTGAGATGCCGCTCCTGAGAAGTCACACGATCATGATCTTGGTAAATAACCGATACTGTACAGTTTACTGTGTTGCCAGCTCAACGCTTTACTTAGGTTATTACGCTACAATATCTTAGGCTTAGATTTATTACACTAAGTTAGATGATTTTGCTAAAGTGTATACTTGAGCATGTTTAAGGTAGGATAGACAATGCTAGCATTTAACTGGAACACAGCATGTTCAAATGGGTTAAAAAAAAAAAAAAAAAAAAACTGACTGCCCTGGTTTCAATAGATTTTGGCCTTTTTGGACCTCTTGCACAGTTTTTTTTTATTTTTTTTAATGTGTGTACAAACAAAATCCTTGTTCTTGGTCAGGGTAGATTTTTTATTTATTTTTTGTGACCTCGTATTAGAAGAGCCCCTTCCCTAGCTTGTTGCTGTATTTGGAGGAGGAGTTAAACAATGAGAGTATGAGGTATAAAACATGCATTATCTGAGGGGTATTTCATCTGGAGCATTGCTGAAGTAATGATAATACATGTGACGTTTAAAGTGCCAATGACTGATACAGAAAAAGTGCAGATGAATTCCTCTGTGTAAAATCTGTATGAAATGTATGAGATTTTTTTTCTCTTATTTATATTGCGTTTGTGTGTGTGTGTGTGTGTGTGTGTGTGTGTGTGTCTTGTTCACTCTGGTCAGGAGCGCTGCATCTCTTTCAGGAATGTGTGGAATCTGTAACAGCAGCAGCTGGCGAGAGGAAAGCAGCCCACACCGCGCCTCTCACATGGAAGCGGCACGCCGCTCCCCTCCTCTAATCAGCCCCCCCCTCGCCCCCGCCTTCTCTCTCTTCCTCCCTCTTTTTTTTTTTTTTTTTTTGCACAAATCCACTCTGTTGTGATTCAGCTCTATTAAAATCTCTTTCTTCTCTTCTGCTTTCTTTGAAGCGGAACGACCTGTGAGTGGCATTTCAGTAAAAATGAGCGTCCCTGCAGGGGCTGAACAATGTCCTTGACACTTTCTGTGTGAACCAGGGACGAAAGGTAAGTTATACGAGCGTCCTTAGAGGTTTAGAAATCATAACAAGAACAGTCTGTAAAAAAATAAAAATAAAAATGTGTGACGCAAGGTTGCTCGAAAGAGTAAAGAATGCTTGTGATGGATGCTGTTACAGGAAAATAATCAACAACAAGCCTGACGAGAATTGGTTCTAACTTGATTATTTTCCGATAACGCCGCATCCTGAAGTGTTTTATTCCTCTTATACGACAGCAGTATGCTAGGAGACGACTTCTGTAAATGTGGAATTCCTGGAATGCGCCGTTACCATAGAAACGATAATGACAAGCGTGTTAAAATAGACTCACAGATGGAACGTTTGCCAGGGCTGCTGACAAAATGAAAAATCATAAAGGAGACTTTGACAGCACTGGCATAAGGGTAAAGTATGACGTCATCACTCACGTTTTCAGCGTGCCCGATGTCATGAGCTCCGTCACCAGTACGATGCACTTGCGGCCTTTCGAGGGGGACTCCCACGAGTCGTAGAAGCGCACGATGTTGGGGTGCTGCAGGCCCTTCAGCATGCCGGCCTCTTCTTTGAAGCGCTGACGCTCAGACTTGGACAGCTTCCGGTCCTGTATCCGAGGAGGACAGAGAGACACGTTAGACACTGAGCGTGATTATTACACCCTTATTATAGACATTCAGCAATGTGCAGCAGCAAAATATAAATAAATACGGTATTAACGCAAAACCTACAAGCTGATCCCAGACGGTCGTACGAAGCTCGTGTCGACATTAATAGTGTGTTTTTAGTGTCTGGACAGTTGGAAAGCTGCCAGTGTATAAAGCTGAGACTCATAACCACATTAATGCACACGCAGTGCTTTTCCAAAACCGGCATCTGCAAACCATTAGCAACTACTAATCCCCATGAGAGAGAGTGAGAAAGGGAGAGAGAATATAAAGGAAAAGTGTGTACAACAGAGGGAGGGAACAAGAATAAAAGGAAAGAGACAGAAAGAGAAGCAGACAGAGTTTAGTGAGAGGAAGAATAGATGAGAGACAGAGAGAGTTAAAGTGAGAGACAGACAGCCCAATAGACAAAAAAGCTAGAGATTAGAAATGATACTGTAGATAAATTAAAAAGAGACACAGACAGGCAGAGATTAAATAGAGAGAGAGAGAGAGAGAGAGAGAGAGAGAGAGAACAAAGACAGGGATTGAGAAAAGGTGAAACATATGAGAGAAAGATCAGAATAGACAGTGTGCGTGTGTAAAAGCAAGACAGAGAGAATATCCAAGAGAGAGAAAGGGATCAAGAGAGAGACTGATCGATAGAGAGACAGGCAGAACAGAAATGTGAGAGACAGAGAGAGAGAGATGACGCATACAGAAATAGAGAAAAGAGGAGTCTATGAGAGAAAGAGAGAGAAAGAAATCAAAATAGAGAGGGTGTATAAAAAAGAGAAACAGATGGAAAAACAAAATCCAAGAGAGAGTAAGAGATCAAGAGGACGAGACAGATCAATAGGGAGAAAGACAAAGACGGGGATGGAGGAAAGGTGAGAGAACATGAGAGAAAGATTGTGTGTGTGTATAAAAGGCAGACAGAGAGAACCCAAGAGAGAGTAAGAGATCAAGAGAGAGATCGATAGAGAGACAGACAGAAATGATTGAGAGAGAGAGAGATGACACAGAGACATCATGAAGAAAAGGTGAGCACATGAGAGAAAGATCAGAATAGAGAGAGAGAGAGAGTGTGTGTGTGTGTGTGTGTGTGTGTGTGTGTGTGTGTGTATAAAAGGCAGACAGAGAGATTCCAAGAGTGAGTAAGAGATCAAGACAGAGATTGATGGATTGCAAGAAAGGTAGAGAGACAAACAGAAATGAGTGTGTGTGTGTGTGTGTGTGTGTGTGTGTGTGTGTGTGTGTGTGTGTGTGTGAGTGAGTGAGTGAGTGAGTGAGTG
>JAQMYJ010000004.1:5316672-5328203 GCA_030014305.1 Clarias laeviceps | reverse complement strand
CCCCCCCCCCCCCCCCCCCCCCCCCCCCCCCCCCCCCCCCCCCCGAATAAACGCTGAACGAGGTAAGCGCTTGTCTTGGCAAACCACAAACATCCTTTTTAAAACCCCGCTGCTTAAAATAACGCCAGCGAGCGGACATGTGTTCTTTCCACTTCTTTAATGCATATCATTAGAGCAGAAAGCAAACTGGCTGTTTTATTATTTTTTTGATGCACCTTTTAATCAATCAGCTGACCGAACATGATGATGAGTATTTACACCTCAGAGTTTCTGGAATATTCCAAGTCTGAAAATACATGAACAGCAGGGTGTTTAAAAAAAAAAAAAAAAACGAGAGAGAGAGAGAGAGAGAGAGAGAGCTTGTTCCACAGAAGCAAGAAAAGCTCTCTCAGGTATAAAAGCTATCTGTTTTTATTACTGGAACTCAGTAGAGGGATTGCATTAGGAGGCGTTCAACAGAGCAGCACAAACCCCATTAGGTCCATGGCTATAGATGGAGTCTAATCACACCATTAGTGGAAAGTCAGTTGGGGGGCAGGAGAAAGGAAGAAAGAAAGAAAGAAAAAAAAAAAATCAATGCCATCTTAGGATGCGATCTGTAAAGAGGAAGAAGAAGGAGAAGAAGAAGAGGAGGCAGTGCAACGTCTTGGTGAGACTCGCCCTAACACCTCTGCACTCCGAATAAATGCAGAGAGCAGCGTTTGCAGCACTGAAGGTTTTTTTTTTCTTTTTTTGGTTTGTTTTTTTGCACCGCAGTAGAACACGGCAGCAGGGAACAGTGCAAGCGACAGATCAAAAGGCTGGCAGCAAACAAAGTGGGCATTAACCCAGTGATAAACCCCAGGGCTTTATTTATCTCTCTATCTTTCTTTCAATAGGTGACGCAACACCGAGTTCATCAGTACTGCTTATGCACTTTTCCTGCAGCAGGAACAATCTGCCCTTGTGCACACGGGAGCTCAGGGTTAAACATTTTTATTTTTGTGAGAAATACATTTTATGATAAGGTTTCTCTAAAAGAAATGTTATGGAAGGAGTCGCCACTGTCAAAGCTTACAAATAACAAAAAAAAATAAATCCACTACAGGAGAGACGTAACTTTTTTTTGTTTGTTTGTTTTGTCAAGAAACACTTTAAGAATGACCGTTTATAACATGAGAGAGAACTTGTTTCAGGGGCGTTCCACAACTATAAAAGTAAGTCTAAATGGATTTAAAAAATCAATTTAACCATTAAATAAATAAAAGGTTAATGGTCTGATTGGGATGCGTATGGTCTGACTGGGATGTGTGTGGTGACTGAGGAAAGTTCCACTTCATGACTATGAGGACGACTCTGGACTGGGCTGTTGCGTGCAGTTTTTCTGCGATGGCTTCGTTTCTACACTAACATTTAGGCATTTGGTAGACGCTCTTATCCAGGACAGCTTTAAAGGACAGACATTTTCTATCAAACATTTTATACATTCACTTACTCACTGAAAATATCGTATACAATTGTAAATATTGGTATCTGGTGCACTGCAATGTTTTTGTACAATACACGTGAGCTACCGAAATCCGTTCGTACTGTATCTGCGGAAATTCGTAACTCAAATGTTCATAAGTCAGGAACTACCTGTACAAATACAACTGAATTTAATTTAATCCAATTGGATAAAGCAGACATGCTGTTATAGGTAGTAACAGCAACACTGAATAACTTTAATAACAGTTTAAACTGCGAAACTATGGAGAGAGGAAAAACAGCATATGAAATCTTAAAAAAAAAAAAAAATAATAATAATGATTTCTACATTTATATCTGGCTTGCTTATTTATCCGGAAGAACTTAACCTGCTCAGATGTATAATGAGATAAATTTAAGGGTTTGAGGACATGACCAGTCGTCCTACATCTTAACCACTGAGCTACCCATGGCCCTTTAGCCTTCTGGCAAAGAAACAGCATTGTGGATAACGTGGTTAAACCAGAAAGTCTGAGCACTTATTCTGATTCACGCTAATCTTTACAGTACCTACACGCCCACATTTCATTCTCACTGAGTCCATTCAGTTAACACATTTAAGACTGAAGTCTCTGTAATGAAGAGAGGCTGTGTATTCTCTTCTGCTTGAACTGTAATGACATCTGTGCAAAGCAAAGAGCCAAAAGGGGGAAAAAAAAAAAAACTGGCTCTACGCCCTGGTTTCTAGGAACAGCGCTCTGTAATGGTGACAGTACTTTTCCATAATAAAACAATGCAAATAGGAAAATCTTGTTTGGCCTCTTGCAGAAAAGAATAGACATGAACTGAACATTCGTTATCCGCCCCGTAATTGGGAATGAAAAGCGTTAGTGAGCGCTTTCGGAGTTAACGGATAGACAGGGGAGTCCATCATCCGGAGAACGGCTCCGGATTCATATTTCACCCTGATACGCCTCTTTTGCTAAAAATAAACCTAACCTCTGATACTCACACAGTGCACTAGATACCCAACACTCACAACAAGCTAAAGAAGAGAAAGAAAAGTAAAGGAAAAAAAACAACAACAAAAAACAAGTGCATGTGGTTTAAAAAAAAAGGTTAGAGAAAGAAACACGGGTCTTAAGCCATCCAGAAGCATGCTGATGAAATGTCCTGATGTGAGTCAGGTCATCACATGACTGCGGTCTTCTGGCCAGGTTACGTAATGGGCATGACGAGAGATTAATCCATCACCCAGCAGGGATGAACACATTGCTTTGTGTGTTGCACAGTGCGCTGATAAAGAAGGAAATGAAGGCGCGTGTTAAAACAACAACAGACAACTCAAAAAGTCCTCTAGCGGTGTTAGGAAAGACAGGTTGATCATGAGGTTAGATCCAGTCTCTAGTACAGAGTGAGACGATGCACCTTCTCATGACCGCTCTCTCTCTCTCTCAGAGAAAAACATCATAAGATTTCCATCTGATGCATTCGAAATATCACAAATATTTTTAATTGTTCATCATGAATTAGAAATTCTTGATGTTTAAGAGTTAAACAGATTGAAGACGTGTACTGTGAGCCGCGCGCCTGCCTCATGCTCGTTGCACTTCTCATCTGCTAGAGAAAGAGTGTGACTTGTGAGATCTGACTTGTTTAATGAGAAAAAGAAAAAAAGAAGAAAAAAAAAAAAAAGTGTGTATTGGTGCTCTTTCACCCTGTTCTCTTTGGTCACATGAAGCCCGGGTCATCAGTTCATATTTCCCCCCATCCGCTGCATCTCATGCTTCTTAGATGAGGAGTTTCAAATGACCCTGAAAACACTCGCTGGCCTCGTCCGGAAGTGCACCTTTCCATTTACATGAGGTCTATTCATGATAAATTCAGACAAAAGGGTGCTAAAATAAAAAATAATATGGGTGTTTGTGTGTGTGTGTGTGTGTGTGTGTGTGTGTGTGTGTGTGTGTGTGTGTGTGTTTTGCTGCTGATTATCTACCTACAGATGACTAATTTCCTAGTAGCCTTGAGAGCAGTGCATCACATCGTCCAATTCTAAGGGGCTTTCAAAAGTGAGACACGTGACCGAAGTGAGGAACCCGAGAAAAAGAGGAAGGCATCTGCTTCGAGTAAACTAAAGAGCTCCCACTTCAAGCAGACGGCAAATGTGTAACAGCAAAAACCGATCCAGGGCCTCCTTTAAAGTTCAACTCGGACCATATGGCTTCCATAAAGTACTAGAAATAAGAGCAAGTACGATCGTTAACCTGATAATCCTTCTATAATTCTCAGGAATCTTACCGATGAATCATGTCATGCTGTGGTCTTTTAGATCCACCAAATGAGATCCACTAATCACGATGACTAAATTTATTAATCAGCTCTATGACGTTCAACGGAAAGTTAAGTCGTTTTGGGTTTCACACACTCATCAGGTTCAACCAAAATATCTGTCCATCATCTGCTCAGGTAGTCCCCGACTTATAAACAAGTTCCATTCTGATTTGTTCTTAAGTCCGACAAAGAGTCTTGTATGCCTTTGACACAAATATATAGCATAATGCATACCAATCCACTTGACTAAATCTGTCCACTTTCCCCACACTGCCATCATGTGGCCAAAAAACGCGACCACGCCTAAGGAAATGAATCTCACAGTGAAGTGTTGTCTCTGCACCTTTAAATCGCGAGGGGAATCCCGGATACCATTTTGTCTCTGAGCTGTTTTCCACTGTATTGGACTGTGAACTCTGTTATGTTGAAGATTATAAATTAGGATTATTCACCATCAGGACAGCTTTACAGGCCAGACATTTATTATCATCGTGCTTTTGGAGTGGTTCATTGATACCGGTGAAGCTGACTCATTTCTTACCCCACCCCCACACACACATACAATATACTGGACTTTAGATATTTTATACATTCACTTACACACTGAAAAGATTGTATATACTTGTAAATATTGGTATCTGCTTCACTGTAGTGTCTATTTTTGTACAATACCGTGAGATACTTTGTGATTTGTTCGCATCTACGATTGTTAGTAGAACCACCATTCGTATCTCGTAACTCGAATGTCGGGGACTACCTGTACTGCTTATCATGTAGGGCCTGGAGTATCTCCCAAGGAGCGCAGGGAATGAGCTGAGAGCACACTCACACAACCATACACTACAGACAATTTGGAAACATAGATCAGACTGCAGTGCAAGCTTTTGCAAAATGTGAGTATTAAAACCGGAGGAAACCCGGCAAGATGGATTCAGGAGGCGGGATTCGAACCCATGACCCAGGAAAAAGATAGAAACACGAGGCGACTGTGCTGAGGATTAAACCATAGTGCCTCCTGATGCCAACATGTGATGCCACACAAACAGGAAGTGTGTAAGGGAGCTCTTTGACTGGTTACATTTTCCTTTAAACATTTTGGCTACTTGCCTCTTTCAATTATTATTGTCTGCACATTTCTTTTTTTTACATATTTTTATTCTCTTAGACATTTGAGACATTTTAGTTCTCTTTTTTGTGAAAGTATTTCCTTACAATTGTATTTTATACTTTTCCTATTGACCTGACATCATCGTGCAACACACTTCCTGACACGTGTCTGTCTTACACAATACACAGGATGTACACACTAGACCAAACATGTCACCATGGAAGCCTCCTTATATATATATATATATATATATATATATATATTTTTTTTTTTTTTTTATTATTATTTTTTTTAAGTGCTTCAATCAACTGCCTCCATCTGCATCAATTAAGGCTCGAGAGGGTTTCCATCTGATCCTCATTTTCACCGGCTGAGTCAATAAAGAGCTCCTGCTGTAAAGAGACCCGAGCATTGGCACAGCGGAGTCCAAAATCCAGACCACTGATGAAGCTTAAGTGCAAATTAAATGACTCCATTTATACTGGACAAGTTCTGTTTTTTTTTTGTTTCTTTTTTTTAAAAACAACCAAAAAAAAAACTTAATGTCAGCTTGAAAAAAAATCAATTGAATTGTAATTAAAAACAGTGTTGGAAAAAAATAAAATCAACACTTTTCTAGGATGTCATGATTATTGGAATGCCTTTATAAAACAATTTTTTGTAAAATTTAAAAGTTTAATTGGAAGAAGCTGATTTAATGTTAAATATTGTTTTATTGTATTTTAATAATGTTTGTACAATGGAACGTTCCTCCTTGTTTTCAGGGCTAAACAGGTTGTTCGTAGACTCAACTCTGTGTTTTTTTAGAGGGAAGAAACATAACTTTGGTTTTACTGCTCATATTTTGTGAACTTGAAGACCCTGAGACAGTTTTATGTACGAGGGCAAGTCAAAAATGATCTGCACTCCGGTTATATTAATACTTCGGTCTTATCAGCACTTTTCCATTCAAGGCTACTGTCTCCCCGGTCACTGCTGTGCAGGTGTGAATGTGTTCATTTCTTCAGTTCATTTCTTAAATTTAAATCAGTTCATTTCTTACTGTGGTTTAAGAAAAATGGACGACCACACTTGTGATTTGCAAAGAAAAGAAGAGTGGCGTGCAGAGATTTGTGTGTTTTTTTTGGTGGTCACAGAAGAGTGTAAACAGAAGCATTTGGATATCTACAAACAAGATTTGAAGGAATACCCTAAGCAAGGTGAAAATTTCTTAAAGAGAATCATTACTGGTGATGAGACATGGATTCATCACTACGAGTAGAGTAGGGAAAATGATGTATTTGTCTTTTCTAAAAGTTAATTATAATACATTCTACAGCCAGAGTAAGGATAGTTTTTGACTAGCACTAGTATTATGAATTAGAATAAATTTTATGTGTACGAGTTCAACTAGCTTTGAGTAGTAAAATGGTAAATTAGCTTAAATGCACTCCTAATTTATAGTCAATTTATCTAATACTGCTATGATTAAAAGTATAACTATATTGTGATTTTTTTTTTTTACGTGTTCAGTAATAGTTTATATATTTGATCTATAAATCATTATATTCTACAATAGGTTTTAGAGACAAATCAATCATCTGCAGCTAGAGTAGAGACTATCAAAATAAATACAAATTAGATTTATTTTATCCCATGGAGTTTTTGTTTGTATTTTTTTGGGGGGGGGCATCATTTCTAAGCCACCCACAGCCAAGATCACAGAGAGTGTCCTGGTTTCTAAGGTCTCGCTCGCATGCAGGAGCTCCTACACGAATCACAGACTATTACAGCCGAGCGGATTTCCACATGCTGCGCAACTGTGTCCTCGTTCAGCTGGAAAACAAATAAATGAACCCCTGCAGCACTGCACATGGAAGCCACATGAGACTATTAATAAACACTGAAAACAATAAACACAAAAATAACTCGCAAAAACCTGAACAAAGGAGAGCACACATGATTGGTTAATGCGAAAGCGCTGTAATCTGAAAGCTCAGCCGGGAGACAAGGCCCTTTTGTCGTCTTTCCATCTTCGGTCGCGGACAGGCAGGGTCAGGAGGTCGGACGAGCTCAGCATCGGGGCCCGGCACACAGCGCTCCAGTGTCAGTCAGAGACAAGCTCCTTTGTGTGGACAGATGGGCCGAGGGTGCCTACAGACCTGCGTCCAGTTTACCGCAACGACCACACACTCGTTCCCTCTCGCCCAGTATAAACCTTGATCACAATCTAGACAATATTTAATAATCCATACACAACCGTACACTGCCAAAGATGAACCTGATTAGTTTACCAAGTGTCCAAGTTTTACTCTGATTAATAGTTAAAATGCATGGGATTAAAGTATCAGAGGAAAAAAAAATTTTTTTAAACTGCTATCCGCCATCTTACTAAGATACTGAATGTTAGCTCAGACACATGTGATTAGCCTGAGTCACTGTGTATGACTGAGAAACAGGAGTGCACCGTTCCTCCCACCCAGAGAGCACGGGTGATCCACCTATAGAATCCAGGCCACAGACGGCCAATTAGCCATCATCAGAATCTGAGCCTTCAATTTCTCAAAATAAATATGTTTTTGTCTGTATTTTGTGCTGCGTGTGCTTATGCTGGTGGTGGAATGTGTGTGGCATTTCCTCCATTTTCTGGTCAAGCCCACTTCGGCATGCTGTCTTCCTGCTTCCTGCCGTTTACAGAATGATCATTCTTTGAAATTTTCTTCAGGATCAATAAGGAATCTATCGATCTATCTACCTAGATTCATTGCTTCTGAATTCTGCACCGTGATTGATTGGATGGAGGAACGAGAAAAGACTTTACAAACCCCTTCTGCTGTATGCTTGATTTTCTACTTGAATATGATATTTCTACCAATATTTCTGAATAATCGTAAGTCCCCGACTTACAAACGTGCTCCCGGGAAAACAGAACTCATTCGGAGGTCGGATTTGTTCTTAAGTCGACAAAGTGAGGTGTGTACGCCTTTGACATGGATATAAAATGAAAAGCATATCAATCCACTTGACTAAATCTCTGTCCCCTTTCCTCACATTGTCATCATGTGGCCAAAAACCATAATCGCGCCTAAGGAAATGTAACAGTGTCGGCTCTGCACCTTTAAATTGTGAGGGGAATCCCGGACGCATTTTGTCTTTGTATTGGACTGAGAATTTTCCCAAAATTAGGATTATTCACCATTAAGACAGCTTTACAGGACAGTCATTTTTTATAATTTTTCGCATCGATGCCTAGATATAAAGATAATATCGTATCAGATGATCCCTGGTGAATCCCACCCAATCCCTAGTGAACTCTTGTGTTTTTTTGTTTTTTTTCTCTGCCCTTGCAGTCCGGTTATTGTGTTCTTTGCATATAACTTGAGAGTAACGGTTTGTAGGAAGTTGCTACTAGGGTTATACACATTATTCCTTTTGGTTTTGATGAATTAGTCTGTAAGGAAATATCGCTGTACTTTTTATTCAATTTTGTTAACCATTAATTTATTTCGGCCCTGGCGGTTTCCAAAGATCTCGACTACTTTTGGAGAAATTCAAGATCACATTGTAAATAAAACACCATGCAAGTGTAAGTTTCTGCAAGATCCCTTACATGTAGTCCATGACATGTAGTCTATGCCATTCCATGATAAAGTTTTATTTGCCTGCTCTTGTCTGGATGATCAAACTGCTAATCAAGATATTTTTTGAATGGTAAATTGCAAGCAGGGGAAAATTAATTATTGCACAAGCCTATGTAGTGGAAAGCAGTGATTCAGGCTCCCAAGTTCAAAACCAAACATGGTGGATGTTAGGGAGATAAATCAGGAAGCCAGAAAACACCCAGAAAAAGAAAAAGCTTCTTTAAAAACAAACTACTCAAGTACATAGAAGTAGAAAGACCTAACTGAGAGAAGCTGTTTTTTGGAAAAGAAAGAAGAAAACAAAAATCTCACTTTAAAACAGTATTTTTAAACCATTAAAAAAAAAACTGTTTTTAAAATGATGGTAAAGCTTAGTTCGGGATTTATGAACAGTTGTTCTTAGTTAAATATTGCAAATGACAGATTTCCGGAATTTTACCCGGATCTTTTCTAATCCCATAATCCCATGAACTCCAGAGGACTGCAGCTAATCTGCTCACCAAACTCCTGCAGTCTCTCTGAGAAAGGAGAAAGGGGGAAAAAAAAAAAATCATCAAAAGAAATAAATTCGAGTACGTGAACAAAATGTGCTCATCATACATAATTAAAAAAAATAAAAAATAGACAATGGTGTAGCTACTGTACACGGTAACATTTACACTTCAGGTACAAGCAAGAGAAGGGAACGGGGGAACAAAATAATCAGCAACAGAGTCAAGCAATGAAAAAACACCTGGTAGAGACTAACAGAGAAAGAATTTGAAGTTTTTCTGCAAAAGATTGAAGTCTTTCTGCGAAAGATAAAAGGAGGAAATGAAAAGAGATTTGAATGTGACGATGCCTTTTAAGGTCAAATCCAGATGCAGATTGATGAGGAAAACCTCCAAGCTGACACAAGAACGAGTTCCTGATTGTAGTGGGATTATAATTATAATTGTTATTTATAATTATAAATCATTACAGTATACAGGTGTAGGAAGTGTTTATTAAAAAAAAAAAAAAGTCTGTATTTAAAGGATTGTGAATAAGATGACTTCATAATTCTTTACAAATCCACAGTATCGAGCTGAAACAAGACTAAGACTTGCGCCTGGTTTCATCAGAGCAGAACATTTAGACATCTCACCACCAGGGTCGTGTTGCTTCTGAAAGCCACAAGAATGCTGTTAAAGCAAAATTCCTGATCGTGATCGCTTCTTCTCGGGTCCAAACTAAACCCATGCTGTGAATGTCTAACCACATTCTGCTTATTTTTATATTAAAACCTTACAAAATACGGATCTGATTCCAGAAGCACGTGTAGTGTTCCTATAAAGTGCCAGCTTGGACACAGAGCCCACTATGAGGTTCCTATCCTTTAGAACTGATTGATTTAAAGCTCACCCGTGTGTCTCATGCGGTACATACAGTAGAGCCGACCTAATCTTCTGCAAGCCTGAGGGGGAGATAAACTGGGGGTAATGTAGGCCTTGTCTTTGCGTTCACACACCTCCATGAGAAAAGCCTCAGCACCCACTCGGTCACACAGGGATTAGTGCAGCGCAAAAAAAGAGCACGCATTCGGATTTGCCACCTCTTGCTATTTAGATTCAAACAGGATTTTATTATTATTATTATTTTTTTTTTTTACATTTTCCTTCTTGCTAACCTAATAAATCAGACTTTTTAAATTCTGCTGACGGACATGCTACCGAGCCCAAATCCTGGTTTGGACCTCTCTGTAAGCAACTCCAGCTCAGGGGGGAAAAGAAATGTGAGCATCGATCAGAGAGAAAGTAGCTTCAAGGAGCACTTTAACCCAGTTTCCATGACATGGCCAGATCCTTATGGCAGCCTCCGCCAGAGGGAAGCCAAATAGCAACAGCTAACAATAGCTGAAAGCAGACTGCGGTATGACAAACATTTGGGGGGCCTAATAACCAAGGAGAGAGGGACATGTGATGCTGCAACTCGTTCCCGCTCCGTGTTTGCGTCACCAAACTATTTCTTCACCCTCGAGCGGGTGCTGCAGCTCGTCAGGCGTATGTTGGGAGTCTAATTATATTATACAGCTGTCAGAGTGAGCAGAAATCGGCAAACTAAAATGAGAGCCCGCAGAGCTGAGGGATGATGTTAACGATTCGCTTTTGGAGGAACGAGAAGTAACGAGAAGTAACAAGATTACTTATGAAAATTAATAAAACCATAAACGGTGGGTAGGAGGCACTAGGTCAGATATGAAGCTTAAGAATACAAAGAAACTCTGCATCTGTTTATGTGAACTGGAATAATGCAACTGACCGATGACCTAAATTCAAATTTCGAAATTCAAATTAACTGATTTATACGTCAAAATAGGTGAGGGTTTGGCAGTTTGAACTGATAAATAGCCGAACATCTTAACCACTGATCATGCACTGCACTTTCATTCATCCTTAGTAACCGCCTGGTCAGGGTCACATGGGTGAAAAGGAGACCCATTATGTAAAATTTGATTTGTGTTCATTTTTAGTTTGTTTTATTTGTGTGTATATGTGTTTATCCAAACACAAACAAAAAAAAACAAAAAACATTAGAACAAAAATTTAACTGTTTAAAAAAAAAAAATATGGCAACTGATTCCCCTCTGCCCTAATGTGACCTCATATAAGCAGAGCCCCTCCCCCAGCTTGTTGCTCACCTCTAGTGTTTTCTGACATGGTGTGACTCAGGAGTAGCTCAATTACACAAACTCTAAAATGATGCATTTGAAAGAGTAAAATAAAATAAAAAAAGTTTGAGGTGTGAAAAACCCTGTGTTACTTCTTAAGTAGTAGTGCAAATTAAAGGTCCACTATTCTTCATGTTTAAGATAAGATAAGATACCTTTATTCGTCCCACAGTGGGGAAATCCAAAAAAGTAGGAAAAAAAGCAGAACAGAACAGACTCTTTGACTTTGATGTCCATAGTGGGGTTCACACTCACACACACTCACACACACTCTCACACACACTCTCACACACACTCTCACACACACTCTCACACACACTCTCACACACACTCTCAC
>JAQMYJ010000004.1:5261161-5307562 GCA_030014305.1 Clarias laeviceps | reverse complement strand
ATTTGTCTTGAATTGTTGTAATTGAAACAGTTTATATATATTTCTTTGAGCTTAGTTCCAAATAGTTTCTCTTGCAGCCATTAAATAAACATTGTTTTTATTTGTTTCGTTTTATGCAGGGGAAATTAACACTATAAATTTTTTAACCGAGACAAATGAGTATTATCTGCTCAGATTATGTGCTCAGAGCAGTTTCTTTTTTTTCCCCCTCCCGAGACTAATGAGGGCTAAAACAAATAAATTAAAGTGGTTCGACATTCCAGAGCAGCATTACAGAGGGCAAAGGGCACCGAACTGAGCAGGACTGGGGACCCACATGGGTTGGAAGACGGTTTTTTTGTGTATATATATTTCACAACCACCTAAATCGATGCTTCTTTTTCTAACTCATGTATTCACACTCCAGAGCTGCAGCGCACATGATATCGGTTAGAGGATTGTGAGCGGTGGAGGTCACCCCCAGCCGAGAGAAGTCAGGGAAGACTCGCCTTCGATTCAGGCTGATGTGAACAATAAACATCGGGTTAACTGTAGCGTTGTGAGTACTTACAGGATTACAGGAGTCGAAACAGGTTCGTCCTCAGATGAGGAGGATAAAATTCTCCTGCTTTGTCTAGAGGTGCTTTGTCTAAAACGGACTGAAAGACGTACAGTAAATAGTAAACGTGCAGCTAATTTATTACACGCTGCGAAGTTCTCCGGTCTGAGCTGCAAAATCACAGCTTTTTATGGACGCGCTCGTTCTGACACGTTACCGTTTCTATAGTAACAGCATGTACACAGGGACTTGTAAAATGAAAAAAAAATTATAAAAAAATTTAGTTAAATGTTTAAGGAAGGGGTCTTTCATCACGGGAAATGCTTCAGGATGGGAGGAGTTTATGTTTTCCTGTTTCTCAGTAAAAATAAAAAACTGTTTTTTTTGTATTATTAACTTCACAGCGGAAAGAGGAAAAGAGAAGCGACTGTTTATTAAGAACTGAATGGATGGCTCGGCGATTTTTCGAGGCAATTCCATCACGTTAATGTTTACTGTTCATTCCCTCTCGAGCAGCTGTGTCTCTTACACAGGGATATATTCAAACAGGATATTTAAAGCTACTAACAGCAATTGATAAAAATTAAGATGCTGTGCCCTTGATTGTTTAAATGTTATGTGCTGTACAAAGCAATAAATCCTCCACAGTTGTAGGCTCTGGTCCAGTAGGTAGCGATTTTGTACCAACAGTCTATGAACTAAAAAGAAGAAGAAATGATAATCTTTTAAAATGCGAGTATTATGCTGTTATATTTTCATGGCGTTCAGCAATATTAGGGCATTTAAAGGTTTTAAGTTTACCTAAGTGAATTTAAAAGTGTGAATGGCTATAAGATACTGTATCTTGTTTCTCAGGTGTTTCGCAACAACCAAAATAAAACTAAACTTTAATCAATCGATACATGTAACTGTTGGCGATTTGCTGTCAAATAAGAGGAAGAAAACAGTTCAGGATGCGCTGCTCTTAAAACAATAAGCGTGTTCCAGTCGGGAACTGTTACCCCGCTTCATGACACCATGTTGATGATGTTTATTTCCCTACAACACCATGCTCTGATGTGTTTTATTAACAGCCTCAACTGCAGACCATTAGCTTTATTATGAATAAACTGACTCACTGCACTGACAACTAGACTTTATTTAGAGAAGAGTAAATGTTTATACATTAAGATTTTAATAAGAAGAGGCATTTCCTTTCTTTTTGCTCAGAAGCAATAACCACACTCTCACTGAGTATGTCTTTTACAGGATTATCAGCAGAGCTGATCTCCCAGGCTTGCCTGCTGTGCTCCGTATATCTCGAGCTGGAGTGGAGTGGTTCAGAGAGCTGAGAAGGTTAAGTTTCTTTCAGCTGGACACAAATAAAAGGCTCTTTGAGGTTAAGATGACCGTGCGCCATGCATTCTCCCATGGAGCGAGATTGGGTCAGGCTTTCTCTCGGTTGAGTTTCTCTGTGCCGAACACACAGAGTACGGACTGAAGAGACGAAGCTGGCTGTGGGGTTTAATAATAAAGAATAAAGGAAAAGAATCAGCCGGGGAAATCGAGATCGGAATGAGTCCAGGTCAATGAATGTGCTAGGTCTCATTTTGGTGGATAAAATGATGATGAATCGCAATGATGAGATTCACTACTCATCCTCAGGTGTGATACAACCTGGTCCATCACAGGACACAAGCATGCACTCACACTCAAACACCACAGGCTATCAATCTGTATGTCTTTGGACTGTGGACGGAAATCGGAGAACCTGGAGAAAACCCACCAATCACGAGGGAGAACATGCAAACTGTATGCACACAGTTAAACAAAAAAATTCCATCCCATATTATGATCTTTAAGAACTAAAAAGTTTCCATAACTTATGTCTGAACTTTCATGATGTATGTTTTCCATACATTATAAATAGAATAAAAATATTAAAGTATAAAGTTAAAAACAGGGTTGGGCTGTAAGCCTCCATACATAGGAAAAAAAGTTATAAAAAAATATTTTTAACATGTTTAACATGTTAAAAGATGCATTTGACAAAAGAGCAACAAACTGAAATCATACTGACGGCCGGGTTAGGAAGCAGTCGCATCGTTGCGACAGAATTTAACAGACGGTAAACATGTAGAGCAATTATGCGAATAAATGTTGTCTTATTAAAAAAAAAATTTCTTATGTATGGAAACTTATGGCTCACTCTGTACAATCAAATCTTTTTTTTTTTTTTTGTTCGCTTTTAAACGTGAACAATTCCAGTTTCAATTTAATTTCTTCTCCAAATCAAATGGCGATCCGATATTCAATCCGCCGACCTTGAGTACGACATCGGTACCACCTCTGATTATTCTTGCTGCTGTAATAAACCACTGCTGATGGATGGATGGATGGACGGACGCACGCACGCACGCACACAGCAGTGCCAGGATTCCTGTTTCTACACCTTCCGTGTGAATACAACAAGATGTCTGTGGTGATCTTTTGCGAGAGTTTCTACATGCCTGCGTAACAGAGCACATTTCAGTCATTTACACTAAGGAACGCCAAGAGCTAGAGGTGAGTGTGTGTTGATAGGTGTGTGAGTGTGTGAAAGATGCTTATCAGACATACCATCATTGCTGGGGCAAATACCTTGAAACCCACAAACGCACAACCATTGCGTCATGAAACAAGCGGCTCTGATTCTGCGTCCGGCCTGGCCTCATTAACGCTCTTCCCAATAAATTCAAATAAATGGTCTATTTATTTGATCTGGGGAGAGCTGGCATGTCCTATTAAACCGATCACAAGCTTCTCCGGACGCAGGAACGCACCGACGTCGAGTCATGAAAATCAACCGCGGTGGAAACCTAACAGCTATGAGACTCCTGGAGCTGCTCGCTTAAGCGTACTTAACACCTCGGTGCACGCATGAGAGACACAGAGAATTGATCCTGTACCTAAATTTAGCCTCCTGCCAAGACTGAAGTGTCAGACGGCATCTTCTTAAACACACAAGAGCTGTAACATACTTTTTTTTCTCAGAATCTGACAAGATAATACTAAGAGAGACGACAAATATGACAAAATGTTTTAACATGATCACGTCTTTAATGGCCTAATGTAAGAGGAAGAGAACAGAGCGAGCGCTTGTCGTCTGTTTATTAATCCCATCTTGCGTTCCTTTATTAGGAGAGCAGCACAGGGCTCTGCTGAGGTAAATAAACCCTGCTCACAAAGTAAATGCTCTGCAAACACCTCTCTCACTCTCACATGACTTCTGTTTAGAGAGAGAGAGAGAGAGAGAGAGAGAAACAGAAAAAGAGACGCAGAGAGACAGAGATGGAGAGATACTCTGTAAGAGAGAGATGCAGACAGATACAGACAGAGAGATACATAGTGAGGGACAGAGAAAAAGAAAGAGAAATATAAAAAGGCAATAATAGATACCAAAAAAGAGAGAAATAAATAGTCAGAAATAGAGACACAAGAAAAAAAAAGACAGGGACACAATGACAACGAGCAATAGAAACACACAGACACACAGAGAGCGAGAGAGAGAGAAAGAGATAGAACCAGACAGATAAAAAAAAAAGCAAAAACAAAATAGCTAAAAAAAAGAGGAAAAGGGATGCAGAGAGAGACTGATGGAGAGATACTTTAAGAGAGACATGCATAAAGACAGCAAGGGACAGAGACGAAGAGAAAGACGAATATAAAGAAGCAAAAGATACAGTAGACAAGTAAAACAGTAAGAAATGAGAAATAAGAAGAAAGAAAGAAAAATAAAAGAAAGAAAGACAAAATTAGAGAAACACTGACAGAGCAAGAGAAACAGAGAGAGTGCGAACAAGGTCGAGAGAGACATACAGAAAGACAGACAGAGTGATAGAGACACAAGGAATACAAAGAAAGACAGAAAAAACATGCATAAGAGAGGTAGATAAAGAGAAAGAAAGAAATATAATAGAAGAAAGCAGAGAGAAAGAGTAAAAGAATAGGAATAAGGCTCTTAAAGTTTTAAACCCACACACGCTCTCTCAGGGAGAAAACACGCACACGCACACGCGCGCGCACACACGCGCGCGCACACACACGCGCGCGCACACACACGCGCGCGCACACACACACACACACAGATGAGGGTGTTGCTGTGCCAGAGTAAACAGGTCTGGGTAGTTGTGTAGACAATAGAGGTGGACAGAGACTTGGAGAGAGACAGAGAGACAAAGACAGGGAGAGAGTTGGGCTAAATCAGTCAGTAAGGCTGAGACCGCTCGATGGCGTGACCCAGAACACCGCAGGAAGCTGCTCGGATTCTCTCAGGACACACACACACACACACACACACACACACACACACACACACAGCAGCAGCAGGAGAACGCAGGAGTTCAGGCAGGAGACGGTGATCCAGGCATCTGGAAACTATCCTGCTGCGAAAGAAGCACTTTAATGGTCTATTTATTTGATTTGGGGAGAGCTGGCATGAGGTAGGGCACACCATGGCAGGCTTCAATCTGTCCTCAATGTGGACACACACATACAGAGTTTATGAGTGAACATCATTCACAAACATTTATCCTTCCTGCTTGTGTTCAGTGCTGCCTCAGACTTCACCTGGTACAAGACAGTTCTGCTAGTTTCTTTACACTCTGAGCGTGGAAACACACTCTTACTGTTTCACACACAACCACGTGTCAATCAATCAAACAGCCTGCACCTGGGAGGTTCGGCTCTGTAGAAGACAGTCAGCTGTTCTCAAGCATTCTGATCTGTAACCTGTACAGAGACTGTGAACCTGTGGAGCCTGATCAGGGCAAAGTGTAGCCACCTCAACACCATACCTGCTCCACATGTGACACATCTACACACCTGTCTGACAGCATGAGTCAGTGCTTCATCATCACTGCAAACCTGAGCAACTGTCTCTCTCACTCACACACACACACCACAACCACATCCTCCTCCTTTAATAACGATCTACACTTCTTACTCATTGCTTGTTTACAGGAAACAAAATGGTTAAAAAAAAGAGCGAGAGAAAAACAGAGAGAGAGAGGAGGGGGGTGATTGGGACAGCCCCCCTTTTTGATTCAATCAAAGATCACTTAAGAAAATGTGGCAATTTTTTTCTTTTTGACATTGAAAACAAAGACAAATTCAAAAACAGAAAATTAACTTTTCAAAAAAGAGGAGAAAAAAAAAAAAAAGAGAGAGAGAGATTGTTGAAATGAGAGAGATGGAATGAAAGGAAGAAAAAAAAAAGCATAGGGGAAAAAGAAAACAAAAAAGAAAGTGAGAAAGAAACTGACCAAATGAAGGAGATGGAATGAAAGAAAAGAAAATTAGAGAGAGATAAAGATCGAGAGAAAGCAAGAGAGATGGACACTGACTGACCTAGGAATAGAGACAGAATAAAACAAATAAAAAAAAATATGGGGGGGGGGGGAATAAAAAAATAAAAAAAAGTGCGCGAGGGGGGGACAGAATGAAAGGAAGTAAAAAAAAAGTACGGGAAAAACATGGAGGGGGAAGAATGAAAAGGATAAAGGAGAAAGATGCAACAGAAGCAAAAAAGCATGCTAGAAAGAAAGGACAAATAAAAAATAAAAAAAAAGAATGACCAATGTCAATAAGAGAGAGACCAAAGGATGAGATGCGTAGGATAAAGGAAAGAAAGAAAGAAAAAATTCAAAAGTTGACTGAAACTAGAAAAGAAGCGGAAAGAGAGAATCAGTCAGAAAAAAAATCAGAGGTGGCGAGAAACACAGATGGAGAGACAAAGAGAAAGACAGATAGGTGTGGGAAATGGAAAGAAAAAGACAGACTCACAGAAAAGAATGAGGGAGGAGAGAGAGAGAGACGGGGAGAGTTCCTGTGGTATGATCGAGTGAAGTCGTAACTGCTGCTGATTTCTGAGGCTTTACAGGATTAAACTCTGTGCACCGTGTGCTTGAACACACCACTGAGACGTTGCGCGTTACACTTTAAAGTCATGTTCACACTTAAACCCGCGACATTCCAGCACGCTCACAATGCTCCTGATGTGTTGGCTTTCTCACGAGATCTTGAGATGGGAAAACGGGTTAATCACGTTTACACTTGCCAGGAAAGCTCTGTTACACCAGATGTGATGTAGAACTAAATCAATGGATGTTACACAAGTTTAATGGACACTGTTTCTGTCGCTCTCTCTCTCTCGCTCTCCAGGGCAGTAGAAGGCTGTGATGTCAGAGTCCGCTGGGGGTTTGGATCATTACAGACACTCATTGTGAACTTTACTGTGCTGCTGATTTGACTAAATAACCTCGTCTGACACAAATGGCTAATAACTCAAATTTCTTAAAGCTCCCCTGTTGACTGCCTCTTGGTGCTAATGTGTTACACCAGCTGTGCCTTAGGGCGCTTTCACACTAGGCACAATTGATTTGCACCATGCCCAGGAACGACTGTCCCCACCCAAACTCCCCTGCTGGCCAGTGTTGACATTATTTTTGCTCTACGTTCTCGGGTACACTTTGCGTATTTACACTCTCCGATGAGGCAGGTGGCAGTATGCATCTACTTGGTTTTGTGAGCCGCCATTAACCACAAGAGAAGAGGAGAACGAGGAAGTTGACCTTTGCGCCGTTCCTGATATTATTAATATTTCAGGAAAAACATTAGGAGCGACGCTCTTGCCTGCCTTCCTACTTTATCGGCTTTTACCGATCTGCTTCCGTTCTCAGGTACGATTGGTTTCCATATCTGATTCGATCCATGTCCGAGTACGAGAATGCATTTTCCAGCGGATTCGGGGACGGTTCCAGAGCGTGAAACGGTTGTGTTCACACTGATCAAAATGAACCAGACTTCGAGTGTTCTCGGAAACGTCCTGGTCCCAGTTCACACACGCCCCTCCCCGCCCCCTCCCCCCACTGACAGGTTATCACATCAACGTAACCCCATGCTGCTTAATTGCCATTAAATTCCTGCATATGGGTGGAGGAGCAGAAGTGTTAATGAGGCATTGTTTAACCAGGTTGGGTGACTTGACACCACCCTCAATACTTTAATTGTTTTTTTTTTTTTTTACCATTAAGTAATTAACTTCAATGATCGATTAAAACAGACAATTACGTAACAGGAAGTGGCACAGACATCTCTTAATCACGGCATCGCATTCATCCAACCTCACAGGTAACACCTGACGCTCATGACTGATACGCCACGTTTCTCTGCATGATCTAAAGAAAAAATTAAAAACGTCCGGATGTGTCAAAGTCTGTTGTTATGCGTCTAGAAATGACTCATCTGCCATGCAGTTGTATCAGCAGATCTGCAACGCGGCTCGTATCTGACCATCGCTTCCGAGTGAAGTAGAAAGAGGAAGATCTGCTCATAGAGAGCTTCCTCATCTCTGACTATAATGGGTAGGGGTGTCGGGGATTAAAATGAAAAAACAAATTTTCTCAAAATTATTCTAAAGCAGAATAATCAGGAGTAGACTGGTAGAACAAACTAATTATTTAAACAGTCAGGAACGAATTGTTAAACTTTTCCCATTTTGTGAATCTGTTGCTTATTTACACAAATTCCACAGGCTGTTATTTTACATGTATTTGTTTCAAACACGTGAAAAATGACTATCTAGGCACCCCATATAAATATATATAAAACAATATTTTTAGATATAGGCAGCAAACAGGAAAAAAAGGATAAAAAAAAAAAGTCACGTGTGGGCCGTGTGATTTAGGGTCGAGCGGACACAAGGCGACTGAGATCCAGTAGAGTAAAGACCTTTATCAGGTAGGTGGTAAATGTCAGATATGCGCTTTTGAAAGTCAGTGGTGAGATAACGATCAGATAGTCATCTCACTATGGGGGAACCTCTTCATGCTCCCAGGGCCACCCGAGTCCTGAAATATGGCCGTGCCTTCAGAGAAGAAAAACTCCATATACGTGCTAACCTAGTCATTCAGTACATTCAGGTCGTACACTTTGCTCCAAAGTCAAATCTTTATGCTCCCTCGCAAGTTCACGTCTTCAATTAGTCTCACAGGTTCTCCACTATCCTTCCGATTTTAAATAATCTTTACTTAAACTCCTTATTAATATCCTTAGTTGTTATCTTTGCTTGATGCAGGCCATTTTGACACAGTGACAAATATTGCAAACTACATCACAAAAGCTAAAATAACTTACACGATCTTATCTTCACAGTAAACACTCTGTTCTTCAGAAAACCAGGTTCAAAAATAGCCTAAAGAGCTACTGTGGAACAATCAAGCAAGCAGCACTTGACATCGGAATTGTTGATCTTGTTCCAACTTATTTTAATGTTATTTATTGAGTTGTCAAATTACCCCCCCAAAACACAACAGTTTTTTTTAAGATTAGGGGAAAAGCCTGCTCAAACATATATCATGTTATTAATAGAAAACATTGCAGAAGGTTTACGCTGTTTTGGCACACATTGGTGTACGTTTGTTTGCGTGATAAAAGAAATTTAACAACTTAGCTTGAAATGCAAGGTTTCTCAGGAATATCACTTCGTGACTGATACGATCAAGTCCGTTAACACTGGTTGGGATTTTACTATTCATGAAAGCCAGAATTCCCTCAGGGTTTTATAAAGAACTAAGATTATCCCGGATCGTTGATGGTCAATCACTTTGACACTCATGACGCATGTCCGTACACTTCTGCCCACACTGTCCGCACTCTGCAAAATTTTTTTTTGTTTGTTTTGAGGGGATAATCATCCTCCCTATAGTTCTGATCTCGCTACGTCAGACTTTCACCTTTTCGGTCCCCTGAAAGCAGCCCTAGAAGAACGGAGATACACTTCTGATGAAGTAGTAAAGACAACGGTGCATTCATGGCTTGCATACGAGAGCGATAGTGGGTCAAATGGTTAAGGCTCTCGATTGTACAAGACCTAGCTCTACTATTCTTTCACTGCTTGAGCAAAGCCCTCATTTATACAGTATCTACACTCCCTGGGCTCTAACCCCAGCTTCTTAACTGGGATTTGCAACAAAAAAAAAACGAAAACAATTTCACCATGTACATGACAAATAATCAAATCTTAAACAAGTTCAAGAGAATTTGAGCTGCTTGTGAGACATGACTGGAAGTGAGACGTATCGGTACATCACGTATGGGTGAACGACTCACAGGAAGACACGCTATTCTTTCTAGTTACACTGTAACAGAAGACTAGCAACATTTTGTAATTAATGCCAATATTTAATTAATAATAAAAACACAAGCACTTTGGTTCTTTTGCTCACTTCACACTCAATGCTGCCACCTGATTGGGTGACAAGAAGTGTTTTTAAAAAAAAAATAATAATAAAATAAAAAAGGCATTTCATGCAAATTTCTGAGAACTTGCTTCAACTTTGGAAGTTCTTGTTTCGAAAAAGAAGCTGAGAGCAGCACTTTTAAAAAGAGGTCACCTTCCATTACTTTACAGCGGATTATATGTTTAAAAATAAACAAGTACATGAATAAGCACCCAGGTTGCATCATATCTGCCCCATGATTGTGTCGCCATGCCGACACTGACAGTATCATCAGCCACCTGCTAGGGATCATCAGCATTCTTCCATTTCTTATCAGGGGCAAAAATGACATCTCTGCTTGAGTTATTCCCCTTGTCTATATTAAAGAATAACAACATGATACATTGAAGATTCAAAAGAAAAAAAGAAACAAAAGCAACAAAAAATATATATATATGAAGGTGCAACTGGAGAGGTGTTGGTTTTCTGAGGTGTGACCGTGTTCATGCACACTTTATCCAGGACGACACAACCTTCCTGAAAATAGTCAGCAGCAGGCACTGGCATACTTTTTAAGGTCCTACTGCTGCTGGTGCCCTTGACTTTGTGAGCACTTGTGAGAGAGAGAGAGAGAGAGAGAGAGAGAGAGAGAGAGAGAGAGAGAGAGAGAGAGAGAGAGGGGGGATATGCTGACCTAGCAGGTCGACGTGACCGACAGGCATGTGCCTGGTCATGAGGGTAGAGACGGGAGCAGCTGCCGGTGACGGTGGCCCTGTATGACAGATACATTCCTGATGATTCTGCCTAGCACACATCGCTAACTCGTACACTCTGCTCCGATTCTGATTATACACTTCAACAGCTATAGCTGATGAGGCGATGATATTTTTGGATCGTTCGGGCTAAAAGGGAAAGGAAACAGCTCTCAGATATAGTGTGTGTGTGGGTATTCTAGTAAGGTCGAACCACATGCAAGTGGGCAAAAATATCACTAACTTCTTTACATTTCATTTAAACGACCCACGATTAAACTGTATACTGGGACAAAATTTAGACGGATAGATATAATAATAAATTCATTATTCCGTGAGTATAGGAACAGCTAATCGCTAGGCCACCGTACAGCCTTCACTTTGAGTGATCTGATTAGCCTTTAATAAAAATAAACAAAATTTATTATTCGAGATAATAAGTTAAATAAATAAAAAATAATAAAAAAAAAATCCATTGCATATTATTATCTTTAAAAACTTTATTAAAAAATTTTAAAGGTTCAAATTTAGTTTGAACTTTCACACAAGTTTTCCTTGCATTATAAATGGAATAAAAAAAATTAAGGATGAATTTTATATAATCAAATCTATCCTAATAAAAGAAAAAAAAAAATAGTGTCTTTAAACGTATAAAAACCACACACACTAAGCAACCACGAGTAAACGTGCTGAGTTAAAGATCTCAGTTAATGAATATCCAAATGAAACAGCTATTCAAACCTAGCAAAGTGTTTACCTGGGAAACAGCTGTTTAAAAGGGAAAAATCAAACCACTTCTTCATTTTACTTCAGATTAGGACACCGCATAAACGGCTCGTTCTATAAAATACCAGAAGATTTTAGATATTTTTAGATTTTGGAAATTTAAAATGAAACCTATTAACAACTTACCAGTTTAAGTACAACTTTTCTTTCTTAAAAAAAACAAGTTTGTTTTTTAAACCCTCTTTAAATAGTTTTTTTAATGAACAGATTTCTTTTGCCATTTCTATTAATTATTATGTGAGTTTAGCAGACTAGTAATTGCACAGGATATAATTTCTGGACACTTATTGTGCGAGAGTAATGTTGTCTTTTGTTACTACGCTGGATTTGTCTACAGGAGAAGCGACCACCCAAGAGTCATCGATCATTAAGATTAACAGATAAATGTCACAGTAAAAAACTTTTTTTTTATCTGTATTGCGTACACGTCCGGTCTTGTCAACTTTAAAACCTTTAAAGTTTATAACCACTCGGGAGGGCTTGTAGTGGCGTCTGATCATGAGTAGGCCTCATGACAAGAACTATACATAACTAGGAACGTTTTAATCCCCCGGAAGCGTAATTTCTCTGACAAGTCACTTTACACAACTTCTGTATTTTATTGTTGTGTGCTTTAACCTCATGATCGATGCTTTCAGTTGGGTTTTGACAGAAGCCGAACGAGAAGAGCGAGCTCTTCCTGGAGTTGCTCCAGGCCAACGTGTCAGTTTGGACAGGATGACTATAACCCGGGGTTGTTCTTACAGGTGATTTTGCAGCAGGTAATTTCCAGAAACATGTAAATGCAGTGTGTAAAAAAAGAAAATGACTGAGACGGCAGATGTGTACAGTACCAAACTCTCAGAGATGCACTAGTAACGAGGACGTGACCCCACCTCACCATGTTCAAACTGGACATTTCTGCTTATATAAAGCACTTTGTATGGCTTTATAAAAATAAACATGCTTGCAGATGAGAATGTGTCTTTGTTTGAGCCTCTACCTCGACACCATCGCAAGTTACTTTTGGGAACGCGACTGTCCTAGTTTTGCTCCTTCGTAGCTTTGTGTGAAACAATCAACTCTGTGATGTAACAGTTTTGTGACAGCGCGGCGAACTCCAAGCTCGTCTCGTGCCAGGCCTGCTCGATGCACGGGGCAGGCTGGGACTGTGTGCCGTTGTTTATAAACGAGTGACTTTACTAAAACAGACTTGACATTTAGCATAAAAGGACTGCAGCAGATCCGATTAGACGGGACACATTCCTTCATGCTGAGTGCGCATCAAATGGGGGATTTAACAACAACAACGAAAAAAAAAGTAAGAACAATAGAATGAAATGACAATTTTTTTGATCTGATAAGATCGGTTTTAGAACTGAGGCACTATGGGATGTGATGTTTTGGGGAAAATAAAGGAAAATTATGAGAAATAGATTTGATAAGAAGAATGAGAATGCAAGGAAGGCTGTATGGTTCAGAGAGAGTGTGTGTGTGTGTGTGTGTGTGTGTTAAAGAGAGTGTGAAAGAGTGAGAGTGTCACTTGGAGGAAGTGAAATCTTTGATTCTAAGAACCAAATCATGCTGAGTATAATCTCGGCATCAGCGGATTCTGATCGAGCGTCCCACCTTGTGACGTGAGACTGATTAATTTCTCTCAGCATCGAACGATATGTTCAGAGTAACTTCAGAAATAACTTAAGCTAGTCGTGAGCTGACTCGACAGCAGCAGTGAGATAAACTGTACTTTCTGCTTTGCTTTGGATTGTCTGGTTCACCCCGGTGACCCCGGTACCCTCTCTTGTTCTCTCTTCTTCTTATTTTTTTTTTGTCTAGTTAGCGAGCCTTGGCACTTATAAATGATTGACGTCCTGCCACAGGAATCCCGGGAATGCACAAGCAACACAAAACAGCACCCAAAACCCAAAGGCAAGGGGCCAAACTGATCTGCAAGCCAATTTCAACCCTAAGTGCTTGTTTAGGCCGTTGCAACAAAAAAAATCGTGCTTCGAATAGCTCAGAAACCTCTGAATTTAGAATGGTAATGGCTTTTTTTATGCAAATTTCTGACTAGTCTGTGGTTGCAGAACTGAAAGGTCCAGAAAAGGCATGAGCCATCAATCCTGTGTTTAGTTCAAATCCGGTCTTGACACGCAGCCAAATACGATTTAAAGATCTCACAGAAAAGGTCAGGATGAAGCAATGAAGTTGGTGTTTTTTTTTTCTATTAAAATATCCATTGGAAATAAGCTGGAATCTGAAATGGTGTGATCGAGCAAGAGCCTTAACTTAATTAAGATTAAGCTTACACGTCTGCATGTTTGAGTAAAACCAGAGACTACGTACTAGTGTAGACTCGGGGGTGGAGATGGGGGGCTGGGTAGACGAGAAGCATAAGGAATGTGACGCATGAGGAATTTACTACCCTCCCATTACAACCCCTGACACACTTCATTTACCTGTGTAACTCTACACTGAAAGAAAGTAGCTGGAGAAAATTAATAACTTGACAGCAAAATGAACGAAGGATTTAAACCCGTTTTTTCTGGCATGCTGGAGTCCCTGGGGTAAAAAAAAAAAAAAAAGCTGTACTTCGTTATACGCTATAGACCAGATATCTGAAAGGATAGGAGAAGAAGAGGAGAGGAGTCGAGCTTGATAGACGCGAGAGATGAAGGGAGCAAGTCCTGGCAAGTCGACACACTCCGTATTTCAGAGACAGCTACAAAAAGACATTCTCTTCAAGGGAGCAGCGGGCTGCTTTACATTAGAACTAGTTTGGAGATTTAAGTCATACATTAGTCTCTCTTTTTTTAACGTTTACAATAAGTCCCCTACGTACGAACTTTCGAGGGTACGCAGAGTGAGTGCACCGTGCATCCCAGGATGTCCAGAGCCGAGCATAAAAGTAGGGCGGATGAAGATGGTACTGCCAAGACGTGGCAAGAGATAGCGATGCAAACAAAAGTGAAAATAATTGAGAAAATGGAGCGAGATAAAAAGATGGCAGACATCGCTCGAACAAGGACAAGATTATGGAACATGTTAGTTTTATACCATCAGTAGATGATAGAGTTAGTATCCTAGTACCTAGACGTTTGTAAGTCTCTGCTGGACTTACAAACGAGCTCTTGGAACAGAACTTGTTTATATGTAGGGGACCTGGAGTTCAGAGATTCCTAAAGTGTGTTAATGCTCCAGCTGAAATACCACTCCACAACATCCTGCATTGCCGGATGACTAAAAAAAAAATCCCGCTGCATCACTCCTGCTCCAAAAGATCTGTTTCAGCATCTGTAGCTTTAAACTGATATGAGCATCAATCCAATGTGCCGCAAACATCTCAGAAATAATCTTCGGTTTGTCGTAAGGGAACTGCACAAATTTTTTCACAGGACGGCAAAGGATATAAAGTATCTCGTTTGCCCCGACTTTAGTCATCTTTGACACCTAACACACTCGTTTCCTTCGGGCTAGAATGTATGAATAGTGGTTAGATTTTATAAGACGGTCGAGTTGAAAAGGTTACGAAAGGGTGACTTCCAGTTTTGGCGACCACACACACACACACACACACACACACACACACACACTACTAGGAATCATCATGTAAATGACGGAAATGCTGTCATTCCAATTGTCTTCCTTTTCAGGGAAAAAGAAAAAACAATTAAACGGGAAACAGTCGAGGGCGAGAGAGATCCAAAGAGCCTGTGTTCCTTCTTCCTCGTCCGTTCGATTCACATCCTTTACATTATTCACACATGACTCAACCTTTTAACTCTCGCTTGGACAAAACCCTTAAATACCCTCACACATGCTCATCTCCTGCTCTACCTACGCTGGCTTGCGGTATCGCACTGACATTTTTAAATATCAACAAAAGACTTACAAAGCACCTAGCACATCTATAAACAGAATTCATGTGAGATGAAGTGATAAAATCCGAGACGTACTTTGACTCTTTACAATTACATAACTGGCAGAGCTCCAAAGGGAAAAAAAATTTTTTGGAAGATACGGGATGAGTGAAGCGTAAGAGGAGAGGCGGGAGTACGATAACCGGCACTTGAGTGCACTTTACCAACCACGTGGTCCAAACCGCCCTCTTAAAATAGAAACACGGGATGACAAGTGATGTGAACAGGCACGAATCGACTGCGTGGCACAATCATAATAGTATGCTGCTTTGGACTAAAACGTGTAACTCGGAATTCCTGACCTGACAAACATAGAAGGACGCCACAAGGAATTCTGACTTGCAAAGTTCGGAATGCTTAGAAAGTGATGACGGATCCGAATGGCTGCTTACATCACAAATGAAAAAATGTTAGCTGTTAGACTGCGAAGTTGCTAAGACAAGCACAAAAAGATGACAACGGCTCAAAATTACCGCTCCTGAGTCAAGTCAAGGCGAGGGCAGTATTATTAAAACTATCAACTAAGCAGTTCTTCACAAGCTATTATTAGCTATTAGAAGTACAAATGGGGAAAAAAAATAAAAATAAAAAAACAACAGCTTCAGATATGTATCGTGATTCAGTTTGATTAACCATGACTGGTGATTGGACGAGCATCCTTGGATAGCACCCGATAATGTTTTACGTTATTCTAAGTTGCGCGTGTTAAAAAGCCTCCGATCAGCTTTTTCTCTAAACCCTGCTGATGAATTAGTCTCAAAACCCACTCATTACACGCTCTTGGTGTCAAAACACAGTGAGTGCAAATTAGTCTTGAGACTCACATGCTTTAGAAGCCGTGCTTATGATTTACACTCCTACTGAACATGCGCTCACTGTCGAGTTTTGTGGTACAATCTAAACTACTCACACATTAGCATCCTGTGTGATATGTGCAGCTCGGTAAAAACGCAGCTTTTTTTGTACTTTTGCATTGAAGTTATTTCATATTGTTTAAATGCTGCCTAGCGGCACAGTGGCATAGTGTTTAGCACGGTCACCTCGCACGGCCAGGGTCAAGGGCTTGATTCCCACCTCAGCTGTCTGTGTGCGAAATTTGCATTTTCTCCCTGCGAGTGGTGGGTTTCCTCCGGGTACTCCCGGTTTCACTCTACAATGAAAAAACATGCAATAATTGTACGAGAGTATCCCAACTAGCACCCCTGGAATAGGCTTTGGGACTCCAGCAAAGTTTTATATATTTCTAACAAAGTTTCCGATTCAGCAAATTGTGTCGGTGCCTGCGACTAAAAACCAGACAGTCGACATTTTAGCACCGAGTTGTGTTGTCCTGTCCTGCATACAGGATACATAAACTCGATCCAGACTGCAATCTTAATTTTCTCTCCTCACGGTAGCTCTACACTGGACCGTATTTAGCCGTCTGTCCGCACTCTTGCAGGTCGAGATCACCCTACATGCTAATTAGAGCTGCTTAAAACTGTTCTAATTGTTCTGGTTTTGTAAAAGACGAGGAGTTACACAGCATGCGGCTCTAGTTTCTGCTTCGAGGTGTGTGTCACAATATAACAGATTCAGGTTAAGAGTCTAATCAGCCTACACACCAAACAAAAAGTTTTCCTCACAGACTTGCTCACTTTCAAGAAAAATTTTATTATATGCTAAACATAAAATCTGCTTGTCCATGTCTGCATTATAAATTGTGTTGCATTACATTAAATCGCCCCTCCCCCCAAAAAAATTCTATTAGTTTCTTTCTGCAAAGAAATTTAAGAATAAGATTCTGCAAAAACACTTCTTGGAAAAGACATTCGTTGATAGCGCCATAAATAGCCCAATTCCAGGAAAGCCAGCACTTTTTTTTTTCTTCAGTCCGTGGAGAAAAGAAAAACGCAATTTCCCAGAATGGATTTCCAATTTGCTCCAAATTCGCTGTTTCGTGTCATTTCTTTCATGCATCATTGGGTCATGGTTGTGGTAATATAATCTGGAAATCTTTGGTTCTAGAAGTAAACTGTCCAAATTTTTATTTTTTTGTGGTTGGTTCGAGATGATTCGTCAACGTGGGTTGGCGCTGTTGGTGGAAAGAGATAAAAAAGAGAAGAACAGAATAGACCTGGACAAAACTATCTAACAGGAGTCAATATCATAGGACCATGACCATGAAAAGACAACAAAGGTCCTATAGTTAGGACAAGCTAAAATCCAGTTTTGGAGTTTTCTACAGTGGAAAGTCCCTCCACATTTTTTTTTTAACAATAAATGAATAAACCTGTCTGGTTTAAATCTTTCACCTCATTTATGATTTCAGAGCAATTACACTGCAGATCTCTCTCTCTCTCTCTCTCTCTCTCTCTCTCTCTCTCTAGGGCTTTGTACAAACCAGGCCTCCATTCCTGCCTCACCATTTCTCAAACACAAAGTCTTCTGACTCGGGGTGGCCAAACCCCCTGCTGAACCCGCTTGACCTGTGACCCCCAGGGACACTTAGGGCACTGCTACAGCAACAGGATTGATTTGTCCAAGAACGCACCCCCCACCATTTCAGGCTGAGAGAGAGAGAGAGAGAGAGAGCGCAAACGTGCCAACGTGCACGCACGGCTCAACATGTCACTGCCATCTAGACCCCCCTCAGGCTAAACCATATGACGTGGGCTGTATGGTGCCGTCTCCTCCTCCTCCTCCTGCTGCTGCTGCTCTTGCTCCTCCACAAAGCCTTGCTATAATACTTAGACTATGGAACACTCATCAGAAATTTAGCTTGTTTGTTTTTACTCTGTGAGTCAGAGTTGCACTCCTACACTGCAAGGATTACCTGTATGACCCAAAGTAACCTGAGAATCACAATTCAAAAAAAAAAAAAAAAGAGAGAAAAATCAATGCTCCCAAACACGATGAGCAATTCAACGGTCGGCCTTGTATGAGAAGCGGACGTTCCTTCTTAGTCATTTCTCTGACCTTCATGATTCAGCGTGAGAATCTCAGCCGCAAAGCACTCAGCTCGAGTCGAGCGATGAGACTTCCTGCTTCCTGAGCTGCTCAACTTCAAAACCTGTTTGTCTTAATCTGTGGCTTTTTGATACTTAAATGCCTTGCAGCTACCACATCACAGCGACCGACTAAAATAACTCAGCTACCGTTTTTAACGTTCGTCCTGCATCCTTACCTGAAGCTCGCACCACGCTACTTCCACCGTCGTCTCGGTATCCAGGCCCTTGTAGACTGTTTTGAAAGAGCCGCGTCCGATCTCGATGTCAAATTTCAGGAAGCGGCCGTCCGGCGACGTCCCCACGGCTTTTGTCTCCACCTCTTCCTCCTCCCGCACCTTCTTCTCCACCTCTCGTTGCTCGGCTTCCACTCGAGCCTTCGCTGCCTCCTTTTCCTCCTCGCATTTCTCCGCCGCTTCGTTCCCGCGCTCTGGCGTGCTTGTCACTTCGGGCTGCGCATCAATATTCCTGGGACTCTTGCTCTGAATCCAAGTACCGGATTCGTGCTCACACAGGATCGGCTTGTCTGTGCGATCGCTGCTAGCGGGTCCGCCTGCTTCGATTGCTTCCTCCACGTGCTCCTCCGCTACAACGGCGGTACAGATCTCCGGAGCTCCACCAGGAGCCGAACTTAAGCCCGAAGAGCCCGCAGGCGACTCGCAGTCTGGGAGAGACGTAGGGATGCAGGCTTTGCTCGGGAGGTCAAGCGCTGTGACATTAGAGTCGCAAATGACGCTCCGGCGGAAAAATCTGTGCTCCGCTGTTTTGAGATCTTTGTCCATGGTGTGGCGGCGGTGTCGGACCTCGACGCCGAGCTTCTCGCCCAGCATCGAGTCCGAGCCAGGGGCATTCACATTTTTGGGTGGAGGAGCCAGAAACTCCTTGCTATCGTCAGGGTTGTCAGACATCTTCACTCCAGTTACACAAGCGAAGTCTTGAAATAATAAATAAATTACAATATCGGGAATAAATCCTAAATGTAAACGTCCTAGAGGGAAAAAAAAAAAAAAAAAAACAATGGCGAGATACGAGTCCGTGTAAGAGCCTCGTATGATTTTGCTTGGTCCTTATAAACAGTTATGGGTACTCTCCGTAGGACTTGAGCCTAAAAGAGGAGGAGTTCTTTTATAAACGTAAAAGAACAGGATACAGTCACAGATCAGCAAGTGCGTATGGCGACAGACGGGAAGCGTCAGATCCACACCATCCATCCTGCAGCGAAGCGGTAAGAGTCCACGCTGAGCATCAGGAACCACAGAAATGACGGGCTAAGAGCCTGGTTGTTTTTTTGTTTTTTTTGTTTTTTTTGTCTTTTTAATCGCTTCACTGTGTGAACAGCCAAATTCAGGTCCAAGTTACTGCAAAAGAGAGCAGAGAAAATGTTAAAAATAAAGTTACAATTATATTTGAGAAATCAATGTGGCCTTTAGTTAAAAAAAACTGAATTCAAACACATTGCATAATAAATAAATAGACAGACACATTGTCTTTATACTGGACTTCGTTACCCACAATGCCTACCGACTGACTACCTGCTATACTACTGCATCATCATCCTTCACTTCATGTCTATTTAAAAAGGCAGATGCGGCAACACTTTATAGTCATTTAACCTCCGCAGCTCTTTTAGCTGTATGCTTGTGCTCAACTTTCACATCGTCGTTAGAGACTGTGCCGAGTCTCTAATCTTAATTCTGCACCGTACAGCTGCAGTGCATTCTGGGAAGCCCAGCATTTGCTCTTTACTACTTTCATATTGGATTTCTCATTAATATGATGTTGAACATTTGTGGTTGTTCGACGAGCGACAAGACAAGCACTTTACATAACGTGTACTTTAAGAGAAATGCAAGCATTTAGTAAAAACTGAATCATGACCTTAAAACAAGATGGGTCCCCCCCCCTTACTTCCACCACCTCCAACACAGGTATTATTTTAGCTTTTATAACATGGCCAGATCACAGATGCAAATACACACATTCTGTAAACAAAGAGTGAGCTCTTTTGAAGTGCAGAACCAAATAATCAAAATCAAATATTTAATTTCTCAGTGTTTTATCTCAAACTAAACATTTCTGGGGATGGAAATAAATAAATGTTTAAAAATCAGAGTTAGCTTCCCTCTTAATAAATGCACACCCAGTTCTTGAACTTAAAACACTTTTGGCAGTGCACGCTCTCGGTTACATCCACTAACAGCTCAGTGGTTTGGCATGCAGCTACGCCGAGGGAAGAGGAAACACGGGGGGAGGAAATTAGTCTCAGTGACCTGGAGTTGTTTTAGCAGATTTATGGAGATCCTTCACAATTTCCCCCTGTGACAAAGCACAAATACAAAAACACACACACACACACACACAAACACACACACACACAGACACAGACACAGACACACACACGGCCCAGTGCATTTGATTTACGAGGGCTTTTTCTTTTCAGGGAGGGAATTTAAGGTTTCTGGTCTGTTGTTGACCTCGTCTAAGAGCTGATGAGCCTTAACATGCAGGATTTGACCTCATTTTATCGACATTATAACGTAATGTTAATTCTAAGATAAGGGTGCGAGGGATGGAACACTTTAAGAGCAAGGGCTTTATTAAGTATAAACAGCTTAGACAGCACAAAACCTTATTAACATGCACATCAAACATGTAAAGAAAACAAAAGTAATTTTACTTATTTATTCATGTATTTGTTTGTATTTAACTAGCTAGCTGTCTAGAGAATGCCTTTCAGACTTATACAGATGTAAACCTGCTGCAGTTATAGCTACAGAATAACTGATAACTCTTATTATATACACGCATATAAAACTATACTAGTAACATTTTATGCTTTAAATAGTCTAAGATTTTGGTTAAGCACTTTAATTTGTTGAGGCTTGTCTTAAGTTGCACTTTTTAAGATTTAAGAATAAGATTATATTGTTAGGTGAGTTAAAATGGGTTCAAAAAATGATCAATAGATTTAAATTAATAGATTTCAAGCTTTATTTTTAATCATTATTATTTAAACAAATTCTTATGCTTAATATATAGTTAAAATGTATATTACAAGCGAATAATCATGGATTTTATATACAGTAGATTAGTCCTAAAGGAGAAGAAACAAGATGTTTGTTTTTAATTATTTTAGTCTGTTCAATATATATCCTATCATATTAAATGACATTTATAATAATAATAATAATAATAATAAGAAGAAGAAGAAGCTTTTTATTATTAATAATCAATATTGTTATTTTTCTACAGCCATACTAGCTAGCATGCAGTTTTGTTACTCACTCAGTCACTCTCACGACCCAATGATTGCACAGCAATCGAAAAGACCAGCCAATCATCTTTCAGGATACTCGTTTAACAACCAATCATCGCTCAAGAGGCGGGATTTGTCCTAAACGGATCGGATTTGAAGCAAAAAGCAACGACGCTGCCCTACAAAGCAAGCCAATCCGCGGGCAGGACTGCCTACGATTAACCAATCGCAGTCGAGAAAACGCGCTGACTAGCCAATCATCGACAGGAAGGCGGGTTTTATCAGAAAGCGGATGGGATTAAATAGTAATAACGCTGCATTTTGTAGATGTGGTGTGTGTTGGCCTCGTCCACGCCGGTTAGCAACATTTACGTGGTTTAATTAGTGGTTCAGTTATTAGTTTTATATACAGCATGTGTATTGCAATTAACGTTAGAAGGAATAAAGTGCTAAATCATGGTCAGAAGTTTAGAAAGGTGCAGTTAACGTCATCAATATGAGCATATAATTAGACAGCATGAATAAAATGTTTCAGGAGATAATGTTAAGAGCCAACAGTGCGACAGAGAGCTGTGTCAGTCAGTATGCCATGACCAGCTGATCTCTCTAAACACACACTTAACATTCAATTCAGGCTTCAGGGAATATAAACACGCACACACTCATACACATCGGTTTATTCGTGCTTATACAAGTTAATATTAAAGCTTACCTCTTGTATCATGTCCATGCTTCTCCTCAGACAGTTGTAGAAGGCGGAAAATAAAACCCCAGGGCTAGCTCTCTGTGTACCAGAAATCAGCAATAACAACAATATTATCTACAACGTGCAGGGCTTGTGACCTTGTGGAAATCTTCTAGGTGTCCAAACCAAAACAAAAACCAGCGTCTCTTCAGTATGGTGTTAAATAAAATATAAAATAATAGATTTTAATATCCGAGAACACCGGTGCTACTGCTTCAGCATGCTCACAGCCTCCTCTCAGACTCTCCTTATGGGCAAAAAGCTATACGAATGAGTCCAAATCCAGTCCAGATGATGTCCACGGAGAAACCAAGTCGATCTGGAGTCATGAAAATAAGAAAGACGGAGGAATATTATACAAAAACACACACATACACAGCACTCCTCTTTCTCTCTATATCTCTCCCTCTCTCTGTGTTTCTCTCTCAGTCCGGGTGCACGCGCTGTAATGTATCTCCCGCGCGCGTCTCCGTGAAATCATATAACATAATCTAATATAAATAACACAGTGTATGTGTTGGTAAGTGTGTTTAGCGTCTCCCTCTCTCTCTGATCACCCTCCTTCTGCTTTCTGCTGCTTCACTCAGTCTGTCACGTTATAGCTCAGTAAAACTCGACCCTCCCCTCTCCCATCTTGTTTTACTCCAAACGACCGAAAGATGGCGCCGCTTCTCAAACGCCGCTAAAGCTAACGCTAATTCTCCTCGCTAGCTTTAAGGCTAACTCTAACCAAAGCAAACCAAATCAAACAACAGGACAAATGCTGGAATATCTAGATCATATTTTTGTAAGTTAATAATTGAATGTAAATGTGTACAAGTTGTAATAAATGTATAACTTTACCTTAGTTGTTATTTTCAAGTTTAAACATATAGAGGAAATATATAAAAACGGTTGTGTCGTGTTTTTCGCAAGTCACGTACTGTATAACTGTCAAATTGGTATCGTGACGTTAAACCGACTCTGAACGCTGATTGGTTAATAAGAAATCTCCAGCAGCCAATGGATGACAGAGATTGAATTCATTTATTGAATTCTCATAGCACGATGGTTGTATTTTTTTTTTCGTTAATAACAAGAATAATAATCACATAATTGAAATAATACAATTGAAACATACAATTAACTATCCACAGTCCACAGTTAACATTTTTAATATGTGTGTGTGTGTGTGTGTGTGTGTGTGCGTGTATTTTTTATTTTTTTCTAGTTCATCCACGTGTCCATCCAGCACATCTGGTACTGATGTGATATATCCCTAAGGTATATCCTTGGGTTGCCAGCTCCACGCCCGATTGACTTTGGACTGTGGGAGGAAACCGAAGCACCCAGAGGAAACCTGCCAAGCATGGGGAGATCATGACCCAAACTCCAACCCTCAGCACTGTCACTTCGCCCATCCAGGGTTCAATTCTCGCCTCTGGTCTGTGTGCAAGGAGTTTGCATATTTCCCCCTGTGCTTGGTGGGTTGGTGGGCCTCCATCATCCCTAGCTGCACTACAGAGTTTCTTAGATGAATGGAGGTGATATTTCAATAAGATTTCACAAATGCAAGTTTTGGATTTCATATAGGAAAGGCAATAGTGTAGGATGTGATCTAGAAAATTTACATTTATGAATGTAGAATTTGGCCATTGAAATATAAAAATTGACAATGTATTCAAATTATTTGTTACTTTTCAAATTGCCACAAAAAAGACTGTACAACAAGTAAAACAAAAAGATGAGGAATGGTTTCCCCGGTGGTTTCATTAAAAATATATTTTAGAGAGGAACTGAATTTAGTATATAAATTCAAAATAGCTTTGTAAATTTGGATGAATTTTTTACTTTCTTACTTGAAAATAGAAAAATATTATTCACTATTAGCATGATCTCTTATCCGAATATGGGCAATGACTTCCATATAAGAGCGAACAAGATCAACCAGAGCAATTCACGATGCAGCAAAGAATTTTCTACAGATGCTGTTGCATGCTTTCGAGATTAAATCACACATCTAAAATGTAACATTTCATCACTTAAGTTAATTCGTGAGGTGAGTGATTAACTGTGAATGAAAACAATCCCTTTTACACTGAATGAAAATAACTTCCTTCTTCTCTGGAAATATTTCTTTTACATTGCATAAAGGTTTAAATACTCAGATTCATTAGTCATATGTACAAGTTGCAATTATATTATTGTCAAAAATGGCTTAACCCAGGCCCTCAGAATGCCTCAAGCAGCTCGAGTGATGAAGCATATGCAGCCTTGACAAGTTGTCAGGTGACTGCACGAGAGGGGGGAAAAAAAGCGACTTATCTGCAAAGATTAACACAGAGTGGTCAAAGATTTGGCCTTGTATGCAATCAGTAAGCAATGACAAGTCACAGGCACTTTGTATGGTAAGTCGCTTATTTATTATTGCTGTTTTGTATTCATCTTGCTTGGTGTTTCAGGTTGGATTTCCCTCATTTTGCTTTTGGAAACCCTCTTTTGTATATTATTGAAAGTGTTAAATTGAGCTAGTTAAGTAAATTGTTGGCTAAAAATGCAGGAAATGGCGTTTTATAGTGCCTTCCGTAATGGAAATGCCTCCCTAGTGAACACAGCATTTACCTAATCCAAACGTGTATGCTGATTTATTCTGCTAGTCATGCCTCACTTTCAAACCGGTAGTGAAGCAATGCTGAAATCTGATTGGTTACTCAACAATCAACGATTGAAATGTTGTAAATATTTATACAGGGTGTTATCCTCATTTCTTTATTAGTCATGTTTAACTTAATAACAGTTAGACCAGTGCTGAACGCTGTTTGGTTAAACTAAACTAAACAAAACGCAGAATAAGTGTGTATGTAAATACTGAAAGATTGTTCTCCTTGTCTTTTCACTAGTCATTGCTTTCAAACTTTTTCACATGCTAATAAAAAAATGGTTAACTCTTACTAATTACCCTGAAAGTCCAAACTAAAACATAATTACTGATTGGATGAGAGGCTTTCCATGAGTGATGATAATAGAACAGCACTCAGACATTTAACCCTATGTATCACTCTGCATCCCTGGTGTTCTTAAATGGTTAATTACACTAAATATTGGTTGCTAGCGTGGGTGAATATAGATCTGGATGGTCCGCAGTACTGAGGAGAGAGCAACTGCCTGCCAAAACCCACAGTTAAAAACAGTCACAGAAGCGCTTTCAGCAAGGAAACACATCTGATAACATTATGTAATAAAAATAAAAAACTTTGCCCACTTAATAGTTGCTCAAGTTTGTTCTTAAGGTGAGCTACAAACTTAAATAGCTTCTAACACAAGTCTGAATCCCAAATACCTCTCTAACCCTAGCGATAGAAGCCCCCTGAGGCAATTCCCAGAAGTCCCCATAATTCTCATAATTACTGTTTAACCCTTTCGTACTATGTTGGTTCCTGACCCAGCACAAAGCTGATGTACACGCTGTGTGTGGTTTGCGTGTCTCCCCAAATGATAGATAAACTCTATCTGCTCAGTCTGAGCATGTGCAATTTCCATTCATGATTTAAACATGTATTAAACATTAAACAAAATTGTTATTCCAACAATTCAGAACACTGCGACTGAACAACTCTGTAGTCCCAAATTTTACTCAAGGCTGCTCATGAGTGACATGGAGATTATATGTGTTTTTCATTAATTCAGTAATTTAGTTATTGATTTCATTTTATGTTTATATAACAAAATTATGATATATTACATTAAATTAAATCAGGTTTATATATATATATATTTTTTATTATTACTGGAGACTTATACGTATTTGATGTGTGTGAATGTGCGAGTGCAGTTTTTTAAGAACATGAAGAATGAGGTGTGCATCATATTGTCCATTGAGAAAGGTCAGGTTCTTCTTTTATGTTTGTTTAAATGTCATTTCTGTTCAAGACGTCTAAAGCTAGGAAACCAAAATGGAAGAGAAACTCTTAGAAAAATGCTTTTTGGAGAAAAAAATAAGAGATTTGTTTGTTCAGATGAGAATTTTTTTAATGTCATCTTCGGTAATAGTTCTCCAGACGTCCTGAATGAGTTATTCGGCTCTCATTTTTGGGTAAATTTTGCTTCTCATTTTCAGTCCAATCCCTGTTCCTGGACAATTTCAGAAGAATGTTTTCATTTGTTAAACCACACAGTGACCTATGAATCATTTAAGCATAAAAAAAACATGAAACCTAAGGCATGAACCAGTGAGAAACAGGTACAGATGATGACAGATGATCAGGTGATGCTGAATGCTGAGTGGTTGGAACAGACGAGAGGGGAAATGAGGTCGCTGCTGAGGTTGTTACATAAACAACCAATTTTTTAATTGTATCTTTAGGCACTTTGAAGTTTGTCGCAGTAAAATTTTTTTCCCATTTCTTTCTTTATGAAGAAATGAGGAGGCTCAGGACGTTTGTACAGCACTGTATATACCAGAACAGTTTTATATTTGTATAAATACTGTATAGAAAGAGATAGGCACCATTTTTGTACTTTTACTCATTTGGCAAACTATTGTTCTCTGACAATCTCAAAACTGCAAAAATGAATTTAAAAATAGATGCTGTCAAACTGTTGATAAGTAAAATATGTAATTATAATCTATAGTAACACAGAAGAAAGACATTTTTCTTAGTGAAACACATCTTTATGGTTTATATTTTATATCCTAAATACTCATTATAAATACATCAACGATGGAAGTTGACCATTTTTACTAGTGCATGATTCACTGTTAAATGCCTTCACATCATGTTATAGATACTTGTCTTTTTTTCAAGAAGGAATGAAACACATATGGGCTTGATGTTGTAGAAAAATAATAAGTGTGATAGGATGTGACCCAATGTCAAATGGAGTTACAACCCCGGAGTTGATTATTTTTCTATCACAGTCCTGAAGTGTTTATTCATTTTCATACCACATGAATAATTTCTAATTCTAATGATTTTTTGTAAATAATAAAGTACGTGACTTCCTGCTCTTTATCCATTTACAGTTATGTATGCAAAACAAGTTAGTTCATGTAATCTCTTACAATATAGAAACTATAAACAATCATTCATTGACCAGCATCTGTTTCTCACTCCCTTTTGAAAGTATAAAAAAAAAGTATAAACTCCTCCCATATGACGAAAAACCTACTGACTGATAGTCACTAGACTGATAAGTGTTGGCATTAGAGACTCCTTCCATGGAAAATTTTATCACATTCATGTAAATAAAGTTGTGACTTCACCATCGTGCACTACTGCCACAGCTGCTGTTGTAGTAAAATTACTCAAAACCTTCTAACCAATCAGATTCAAGAACTCAACAGTTATCTGTGCTATGAATGGGTGTATATCTTCATACATTTTTTCCCCTACAATCCAGCAGGTCTAGTTGGCATGGTGACATAAACGTGGGGCCTCAAGTCATTTACATTTCTGCTAACAACAGCCAAAGCACGTCATATGGAGCACATATGTAGGATCTTATCTTACCTAGCAGGCTTTCTGCAGCTCACAATCTTTCAGCAACTCATTGTGTACTGAGAGATCATGCCTGCAGTGTGTGTTCTGCCTGAGGTATGAGAACGCTTAGTTTCCTGCCCAAATGAAGGCAAAAACTGAACTTCCTGTTTGCTCTACTGTAATGAGCATGCATAGTGTGGAGTATAGTTTAGCTCACTTATATATATATATATTTTTTTTTTGTCTTCTCTTTTAATGGCACAGCATTCTTACCGTTTATAAACATTTAAATGACTCTAAAATAACTTGCATATAGCATGAAAGCAAATGTAAAGCAAAATATGTCCAAGAAATATGTACAAGAAATATAATTACTCTGATATGTTCTAGTAAACTACAGCCCTTTAACCTTAATCTTAAATAGTTGAAAAGGTTTTAATTTTCTCTGAATTCAGTCACTGAGCCAGCTTTTTCTTTGTGTTGAAGCCATTTTCCTGGCTGTTAAAATATATTCAATATATAACTGTGTCACAAAACAACAGCTTTATCTGGAGAAAAGAATTTGTCTTGCCATATTACAGTTCCAATATAAAAATAAAAATAAAACCACACATAAGGAAATATCTCAGCATCAACAAAAGCTTCATGCAAATAAAAAAACAAACAATAGAATAGAATAAGCCAAAGAACTTCAACAGGCTTATCTGACATAGTGGTATGTTTATAGTATTGGATTACTTTATGAGTGTGTGTGGGGGATACTTTAGCATTTCTTTTATGTGCTACAGGGATGGGGGTAGGAAATGTGCAACACTACACCATTTAGAGTTTGAGGAACCACTGGGGGGAGTAAAGAGAGGACATGTGTGATTGACTCCTTTTTTTTTGGCCTCTTATCAAAATAAAAAAAAATCAAAATAAATCATGATTCATATGGGTCTATGATTTCATGTATAGATCATTGTAGTACAAAGTGGTATGTGGTTTCCTCTACACTTCAGGGCCCTCCTACACATACTGTATAAGGAATAATGTGGATTATCTGTTACACAAATCCAAAAGCCATGGAGGAGGAGGAGGAGGAGGCGAGTCTGAGCTAATGTAAGTTTGCATTGTTGTTTCACTACCTTAAACATGCAAACAGTTACAGATCAGTGCCTACAGGTGTGTATGCAAATGAGAGTGACCTACATAAACACGATAAGGATATTTGTTTTTAATGGTCATTATTCATTTATTCATTTATTTTCTATACCTCTTATCCTGTACAGGATCAAGCCATGGAACCTACTGTATACTGGGAACTTCAGCACTAGGCAGGGAAAGGGGAGCCGATCCATCACAGGGAAGAAACCCATACACTAATTTACACACAACGGGCAATTTGAGAACGCCAATACGCCTAATCTGTATGTCTTTGGACTGTGGGAGGAAACCTGAGTACCCAGGGGAAACCAAGCAAGCACAGGGAGTACAGAGAGAACATGCACACGCCACACACAAAGACCCCAAAGGGGGAATTAAACCCTCGACTATACTGTATATACTCTATATATACACAAACTCAAACAATATTTATTAGACATTAATAACATATTTATATATTTACTCAAATATTTATTAGACATTAATAACATATTTATATATTTACTCAAATATTTATTAGACATTAACATTATAAAAAGTATTTCAAGATTTTTAACTGATTTTAAAAGATCTTCTTTTAAAAGATTGATTATGATTATTTCAAACATTTATTTATAAAAAGAAGGAAAATTATGACCCAGTAGAAAAAGACAATTTTAAGCATGACATTATTTATAATAGAGTCTCATAGAACATATTACATAACATTTTCTTTATGCAGTATATTTTACCTTGGTTTGCATAAATAATAATAATAATAATAATAATAATAATAATAATAATAATAATAATGAAGGGAAGAAGAAGAAGAAAACAAGGTTTAACAAACTTATAAAAGTTAACACAGGTCTCAGAGCTACCTTAGTGTGTGTGCATGTGTGTGTGTGTGTGCGTGTGTGTTAATGCTCCAGCTGAAATACCCCTCAGATAATGAATTTATACCTCAAGCTTTATTTCAGTTCTACCCCAAAATGCGCTGTTTCAGTCTTTATGTAAATGAGCTACTGCTGAGCCACGCCCCTCAGGGAAACAGCAGAGCAGAGTCACAACCCGTGGGAGGGGCTGTTATGATATGAGGTCACAATAAGAGAAACCCCTGGTTTATTTCATGAAAAAGGAAAAAGGACAAAAAACAAGGAAATGTTTTTTTTTTTCATGTAGACCTTTACTACTGAGGTTTGCGCAGCCCATAATAATAATAATAATAATAATAATAATAATAATAATAACATTTATCACAGGGACATGTGTGATTGACTTCAAGAACTCAACAGTTCTTGAAGTCAATCACATAGCGTCAAGCATGATGATGCTTGTTAGCTGATGTTGCTCCTGATTATGTAATAATCCTGTATGTTTAGAATTATAAAAGTTACTTAGTTGCTCCCTGAAGCAAAATTTTGTTCATACTTTTATGTTAAACTTATCAAAACAAATCTGGTATCAGTGTTCATGATGAAATCATACTGTTTTATATCTGTAGTAATTTGACTGTTTTACACCACAGGCACATAAGCTGATATATTTGTATAGGATCAAAACAATAGCCACAGTTCTTATTGATTTGCAATATATTTTGCATTCTGTACATTTGTTGAACAAACAGGGGAATTTCTAGACACCCTCTGGTTTAATGGGTACATTTCAGAGGGGCTTTACCACAACCCACTCAGGGTTAGCAGTCTCCGGGGCTTCCCCTTTCAAGCACTTTCACTGACGGAAATCAGTGTTATTACTCTTCTCTCCAATGAGCACTTGCTGTGCTATGCTAAAATCACATGTCCTATAGGAGCTGGGCGGAGGCTATCGTGTATACGTATATACGTATATATGCGATGCCTGTAGGGAAGGCACTAAAAATAACCCCCACATGGGTTGCTTGTGCAGTAAGAATTCATTCTTTTCATACCCTTAGTTCACTTCTAATGCAGTCAACTTTCTTTTATGGCTTCCATGTTGCTTTTGCAGCAGTGTGTTACAAAGGTTATGACCCTGCAATCGCTGCAGCTGCAATGCCACCGAGCCTTTGACTTGTCAGTCACTGAAGTAGAACATAAAGGCTCTTTATGAGACTTGGAGAGGCGCTGAATGAGTGACTATCACAGGCTGCCACACTGAAGACACACTTCGAAAGCATGCATGGCCATTTCCAGGCTGAAACTTTGCGCAGTTTAAACTTCTAGAGATTAAAAAAAATAAATAGCATTTTTTTTAATCCTAAGTAACTATTTATCGTTATTAAAACACCCGGTGTACCCAAGATATTTTCAACATCCAGAACAGTCTCAACCTTTTTGGACTTTGGTGTTTTTTTTTTTTCCCCAGCAAAATCTCCCAGCCTACACAAACACAAGCTTGTTTAACATACCTGAACCAGACGGCGGTCCCTCTGAAAGGCCCCTCTGTCAATTTGAGCTCAACATGATCATTTAAGAGCCACCAAGGTCCTGGACTTCACCTTTAAATGGCCTTGTTTGATCCTTTGTGCCATTGGACGCGTAATTACATTGTGGATCACCTTCTGTTGTGTGCTTGTGTGTGTGTGTGCATGTGTGTGTGTGTGTGTGTGTGTGTGCTCCTTAGGATTGCTGTATAATAGAACAATATATGCTTTTTTATTTTACCTCAGAATGCACAACAAGCAGGTTCATTGTTGGACCAGATGTGAATTTTGGTTTCTTCTTACCAAAGTATATAGTGTGTGACAAAAAAACAATAAATGCAATTTCAGCAATATAATCAATGCTTCAATAAGGGTTTTGCATTTGCTAGCCTTTCAAGTAGCATACGATTATGAAAAACAATTTATTAGCATTTATTTAAATTATTTGTTTTTTAAGTGTACAATTTTATGTGTACAAATGAATTCTGAAAACCACATTTGTCATGCTATGACAGATTTGGATGTATGGAGGCGGACAAACCAAAATGGCCAGCCAGTCCTCCAAGATATAGTGCAGGCATAGTCTTAAATGATCAAACAAAAGCAAATCCAAGGACAAGGAAAGTTCAAGCCAAATTAGCAATGCACAAGGGAATGCATAAATTTCAGTAATCCTACTGTATAACAGATGGTAAAACTATGTAAACTATAGTACCATAATATACCATGTTATGGTAGGCACCATAGATTATCAGGGTAGGTACTACAGCACTTCATCGTATCACTATAAATGTACCACCATACTTTGCTGAATACCATGGTGTGTACTGTGGCACTTCATTGGATACAATGGTAATATTATGTCATGTACAGCAATGCACATGGTGTATTGGTGCAATTGCAATACAGGTCATTGTATGTAATATTAAGAGTTTCATCATATTTTCTTTAGTTCTATAGTACCATACTGCAGGACATGTTCCATTGTACCAAAGTGTGTACCAAGGTAGAACCAAGTATTGTAATTGTATGTAATTTCTCATGGGATAATCTGGTGATTATGAACACGGAATTTGGTTTATGCACATGGTTTGTTCAGTGTTGAACATGAGAAATATAGTTCTTGACAGAAACCTCCATCTAAAGAGCTAACTCTCTTGGAGCGAGATTCTGGGACATCTTGTCACAGTAGATGAACTGACCTAAGACTACTCTGTCCATTCAAGTGAGTCTTGAAATTTGTCACAACTTGTGGTACTGCAATTTCTTGCTGCTAAAGCCCTCCTATCAGCCTCTCACTTGACTCTTCACTGGTGTCCAACAAGGCTCAGTACTGGGTCATTATCTGTTCAAACTTAACCTCTGTTACCTGCTCTCTCTGCAAGGTCAAATGGGTTTCAATGCTACGGCTAGACTGATCACACTCAACTCATCCTCTCTTTCCGTCCCTGAGATGCTCTTGTTTCTGCAGACCTCTGACAGATATCATGTCTAACAGATATCTTGAGTTATCACAAATGGCAGCTCATCAGCCAAAACTAAATTAGTGTAAAGCTGGAGATCCATCACCATGTCAGGATTTCTACGAGTTGTCACACTTTCTCCACTGGCTTTGTTTGAAAACCTAAATCAAACAAGTGCCAAACTCATTTAAAGCTCCTCATTTTACTCCTTGTTCTGCACCGTGTTCTCTACGAGCCTCTAGCAGAGCTAAATGGACTCACCATCTCTTAGGGTACAGGGAAGTCATGTGTCAAGGCGTTTTCTGTTCTGCCACCGAGGAGGTAGAATATACTTCCCCATGGTGTCTAAACAGCAGAGTGAATATGTTTCTTTTAACAAAGACTAAACTCCTACCTTTTCTCCGAGTATTTAAATTAGCACTTTGCTATTATTTAAAAGAATTCTTGTCTTGTACGCTCTATTAGTCCCTGACCTATTGAACTAGCAATGAGAACATGTTTTAGATAATGACTACAAAGCCCTTCTGTAAGTCGCTCTGAGTAAGGACATCTGACAAATGTCATAAATAGAAATGTAGGTGGTTGAGGAGGAGGCCGGGGGGTTATCTGATAAGATGGGGGCTAGAACATCCTGAACTGAGAACCAGCACCTCTCCCCTGGACATTATCCAGCTATCCAGTAATACCAGTCCTCCAAGGCAAGTGTTATAAATGGTAATGTCATACAGTTTGTAAAGGAAGATGTTCCTCTGAGGTGATATCGCTGCAACCACAAATTAAGCTGAATTTACAAACCAATCATCTATTAAAGTATTGTACTGAGCTGGGTATTTTAATAGTCTTACTTTCAGGAGCATATTATGAAGTAACATAATTATGTATTGAAGATGATACAATAGTAATTGTAGGACTGTTTGGTCATGTGACTATCTCTTTGTGGCTTGTATTGCTTAAATAACCCAGGACTTAACATTTAATTACATGTTCTCCTGGTGTAGAACTTGTCACTGCAGACTTGTCCAACTTGTCCACTGCAGATTACTATATAAATATTACCATTATTGTACATAAACATGTATAACATGCTGTATTTTTGACAGTATCCTGGTGCATGTTCCATAGTTTCACACTACAGGTCAATGGTAGAACCATGTATCATACTGTAGGACATGTACAATTATACCAAATTACACTATATCGCCAAAAGAACTCACTCATCTGCCTTTGCATGTATAGTACATGAACTTAAGTCTTTTGGGAAGTCTTTCCACAAGGTTCAGGAGTGTGTTTATGGTCATTTTTGACCACTCTTCTAGGGGCGCATTCGTGAGGTCAGACACTGATGTTGAGCGAGAAGGCCAACTCTAATTAGGCCGGTCTAATTCATCCCAAAGGTGTTCTATCAGGTTGAGGTCAGGACTCTGTGCAGGCCAGTCAAGTTCTTCCACATCGAACTCGATCATCCATGTTTTTATGGACTTTTGTGTACTGGGTGCAGTTGGAACAGGAAGGGGCCGTCCCCAAATTTTCCACAATGTCTTGGTATGCTGAAGCATTAGCAGTTCCTTTCACTGGAGCTTAAAGGGCCGAGCCCAACTCCTAAAAAACAACCCCACATCATAATCCCTCCTCCACCAAACTTTATACTTGGCAAAATGCAGTCAGGCAAGAACCGTTCTCCTGGCAACCACCAAACCTTTTTGTCTTGCTAGACAGAGAAGTGTGATTCGTCATTCCAGAGAACGTCATACGCGGGCAGTGGTAGATCAGGGCTATAGCACCAAGTTACTGCACCAAGCCCCAGCTCCACAAGGTTGCCATTGTTAAAGAAATAATTTCACTGTGCAGTAATGTCTATGTGACCAATAAAGGCCTAACTTAACTGAACGTCTCCACTGCTCTAGAATCCAGTAGTGGCGTGCTTTACACCACTGCATCTGATGCCTTGAATGCAGCTGCTCAGCCAGGGAAACCCATTCCATGAAGCTGCCTATGCACTGTTCTTGAGCGAATCTGAAGGCCACATGACGTTTGGAGGTCTGTAGCTATTGGCTCTGCAGAAAGTTGGTGCACTATGAGTTTCAGCATCCGCTGACCCCGCTCAGTGATTTTACTTGACCTAACACTCTGTGGCAGAGTCACTCTCGTTCCCAATCGCTTCCGCTTTGTTATAATACCGCTAACAGTGAAAACTTCACAACTGGACTTGTTGTACAGGTGGCATCCTATCATGGTGCTTGATTTTATACACCTGTTACCATGGAAGTGATTGGAACACCTGAATTTGGATGGGTGAGTGAATACTTTTGGCAATACAGTGTATGTATGTATGAATGTACTATAGCTTGGTACAATAGCAGCAAATATTGTCTACCACTATACCACTATATACCATGGTACAGGTAACAGTAAACTATAATTGTATCTATACAATAGTAAAATGTTCTGTGGGGAAAAAAAATAGTATAAAGCATGGCCATGAGATACTAAATTTTGTGACCATGACTTCAGAACGTGTGGCAGAAAATAGTAACTGGATGAGTGATGCTTTGGAGTCATGCTATGTGTCAGTGAGGAAATAAAGATATTCAAACATCTGTACTAATAGTTATTAATGTAATAAATTCATATTTGTAGTTTACAAAAGGCTAAATGCTATGGGATTATTAAGAACCCCCCCCCCTCTCTCGCCCCCTCCCGCATCAATGTCATCAGAGGGGCTCCGTATGATTGTAGTGTGAAATGACAACAATCTAATTTCAGTTCACACTATTAATGGTCATTTACTGGAAAAATCACCAGGTTGATGTATAACAGAGGTTTAGAAGTCCTACCATCAATCCATCTAGGAACATCTGTGGTCCAACTAGAGACCATGGAGGTCAATGGCGATTACCATTGTATTCATTTCCATTTTACAACCGTGATGGGAATCAAACCCAGATCCTGGAGATGCAAGGCGACAGAGCTAACCACTAAGCCACCATGCCACCCACCATGTACTTAACGACTATAAAATATGCTTGACTTGAAAGTAAACTGGCTTGTAAATATACCTTTAACTGTTCTTGGTAAAACAGTTCTTCTTGTAAAACACAAAGACTACCAAATGAAAGTGTGAAGGATGTGTGTGAGGAAGTCCATAATGACATTGCTGGGATTCAAACCTAATATCCAGCAGGACAAACCAAAGATATTACCACTATGCCTCTCAGGAGATTATTTCAAGACACATCATTTGTTCTGTCTCTTGTTCACATAAGGACATCTTATTTTATTTATTATAAGGAATAAAAACAGTCCAGGTCATGCTGAGATAGGAAGAAAGTTGCCAACGATTGCAAATTGTTTTATTTATTAAAGAACAAAATGTTGTACATTGCTGACTCTGGAAATTCCATCTATAAATTTTAAATTAATTTCTCCGCAAAGAAAACTTCACCATACAGTAACAAAGAGCATATTTTAGTCAGATTATGATTATGGTTAAATCATATCCATAAAGAATGTCCCTTTTTAGATCAAATTGATAGAAATCTGTGTTTGGCAGCTGCACCACTATCAGAGCTTCTGTAATAGAAAACGAATCAGACCTGTTTGAGACTTGGCTAGTGCTGTGGTATAAGAAAACCTTAGACTTAATGTGTTTATGGATGTATTGGCCAAGAGGAGTTCATAGCAAAAACAGGTTAATATGAAATCTCTTCTTCAAACACAGTCTAAAAGATGTTCTGAGTAAATTGTATACTCGGTCAAAATCTGTTTACGTTACACTTATAATAAATGATTTAATATGGACCTTATTTAATTAGGCATGATTAAGTAAGTACTGAATAACATGCCTGTTTTTTTCCAGACGTCTGTTTGCACTGGTGCCCTGAAATTATTCAAAAGTGTCTTGCCAACTTTTCCTCTCTAAGCAACTTCTGTTCATTTATTCATTCATTTTTATTTGTGTTACGTACTTGTAAAGGAACTTTGGGTGTTGGACATGTACTATATAAACTGAACATGGCATGTAAATAAATAGGGGGTGTAAAACTCATTCTTCACTCAAGTTTTATTACTTTTGTGTCATATGATGATATTTATGATAATATAATGTCGCTTTCCATTTATAACGTGTAGAACTTTTGTACATGATGTTGTCACAGGATTTTTTTTTACTTGCTGGAACCGGCTGGCCATAGAATAATAATGAATGAAAAAACATTTGAAAATAACATAAAAACATGAAATTTTCTACGATAAAATGAAAATAACATTTGGAATACTGTTTATTATCATGATAATAAAAATTGGCTAATTTTAGTAAACCAAAATTACAGTAGTAGCCAAAAGTACTGACAAAAAAATTAATTCAATGTTATAATGATAGTCCTCAATTTTTGAATATAATGACAATCAAGGTAATAAGAATAATTTGTTATTTTCTGCAATGAAATTGCTAGACAACAATCAATATTTAGTATGAGAGTCTGCCAAATGCCTAAAAGTAAACGTACAGGAGATGGTTTCTGGACTATTCCTGGCTTCTTCACCATCATCCAACAGTTTTCTATTGTGTTAGGGCTGGAGATGACCCAGGACACGGCTCCAGGAGCTGAACAGCATTGTCACATAGCCAGTCTTTCACTATTTTTTTTTTAGCTAATTAGCACAACAGTTTTAGCAAATAGGCTAATTAGCGATAAACATCACCTGTTTTGAGCACAGGGAGAACTAAAATACATGGTGCATGTTGTCGTAATAATTTTGGCCACCACTGTATGTACATGTATGACTGGGCTTAAATATGAATTTAGTTTAGCAAAATTACTAATTTAGCTAACATTGATGTACGGTATATGCTAACATTACTTAAACATTGCATTTGATTGAACTCTACACCCTCATCCCGTGTCAACTCCTACATACATCGATTTTAATTAGCTTCAGTTTGGTTCAACACCTCCAATGAAGCGTTCACTCAAATCGGCCACGCCCCTTATCATGTATAATTTTATGGCTGATGAGTTACATAGAAATTCACACCATACAGTTGTCATGAAATGGAACTCTATCTACGGAGACCAAATCTTTTTTCTTTTTTTTTTTTTTTTGGCTGTACACATGTTTATTTCTGTTGTAAAATTGAGGATTATATATGAGGCTATATGAGGCTATATGAGGATTAACTCACTTTAGGAGTTGTCATTTGAGGAACTGCATGTTTTGACACTGACTCATATTTCAGAATGAAGGGCTTTAAATTTGCTTAAAATATACTGTACTTATGAATACTACTGGACTACTCATTGGAAGGTCCCAGGTTCAAATCCCACCACCACCAAGTTGCCACTGTTAGGCTTTTATACAAGGCCCTCAACTCTCAACAGCTCAGATGTATAATGAGATAAAATATAAGTCTGTATAAGACCGTCTGCCAAATGCCACCTCCAGGGTCCAGGTTTGATTCCTGCCTCTGGTCTGTGTGCATGGAGTCTGCATGCTCTCCCCGTGCTTAGTGGGTTTTCTCCTGGTACTCCGGTTTCCTCCCACAGTCCAAAAACCTGCAGATTAGGCTAATTGGCGTTCCCAAATTGCCCGTAGTGTGTGAATGAGTGTGTGTATGTATGTGTGTGCCCTGTGATTGATTGGCACCCTGTTCAGGGTGAACCCAACCTTGTGCCCTAAGTCTCCTGGGATAGGCTCCAGACCCCCTGTGACCCTGAAAACAGGATAAAGTGGTTGACAAAGATTGAGACGATGACGACTTCTGGATAAACCTGTAATTTATTAGATTAGCTACTACTATATGAGGATTAACTCACTTTGGGTGGTCATTTGAGGAACTGCATGTTTTGGCACTTTGGATATCATGAGAGTGTTATATGTTTCTTCTTTCATTCTTTCTTTTTTATTCGTCCTGCTGGTGTTGGTGACATTTAGAAAGATATTTTGACGCTGACACAAAAGTCAGATTTGGATCGATGTGCTGTGTGCAGTCCTACTTCTGAAGGCCCCAAGTGACATGTTTTTCTGCTCTGATTTAGCTAAGTGGGACAGAATCAACGATGTCTCTGCAGCAACAGTCCGTGTAGCTTTGTCGCTAAGCACCCCCCCCTTAAGCATTTTAATCATAAACCCTGAAGACACATATTCACCTCCAACCCACTTGTATCCAAGCACTTACCCGAATCCTTTACAAAGTGCATGCAAACGTAAAGAATGTACAGTACAGCATTGCCAGAGTGCTGGCGTCAGAGAGGTCTGGCACCGGTTATCGAGTTCCTCCACTCCCTGTTATAAATCACTCCTACAGGTAGGTGTTTCTCGCCATGGCGATGCATAAACTCTTTGCATGATTAAATGTTTTCAGCAGTTACTCATAGCAGAGGAATTTATTATCAGACAGCTGTTTTGGGTGTCTAGCCCATGCTGTAATTTTACCACAGTTGACTCAGTCATACACAAATAGCATGCGCAAAACGATAAATCAGAATATAGCTATCTTAGATGACAGGCCTTAATGGGAACCCAGGCCTGCAGATAAAGTAGTTATTCTTCTTACCACTGGGTTTATTTGAATGGTTTAGTGAAAAAGAAAAACAGAGCTTGTTTACTCTGTACTGTCCGCATGTAATGCTCTCGTGAGTGGGTTTAAAGAAAATGAATGACATGCTTGTTTGCACTCAAATTATTCACAAGTGCCTTGCCAAGTTTTCCTCTCTAAGCAAGTCCTGCTTGTTTTTCCCGCAGAAAAGAGAGAAGCGTTCGAAGGACGGAGGGAGCCCGATTCTCGTCATCCGCCATGTCAGCAGCGAGGGGACACGCAGCTCTGCAGGTAGGCTGTGAAAGTGTACACTTTGGTTATTCTCGAGTGATCTGGACAGACATCACGCTCCCTCCTTCTTCTCGCTCAGTCAAACACTCTTGTGCCGTTCTCGCTCTCTCTCTCTCTCTCTTTCTTCTCTCTGTTTTTCACAAAGAGGTGCAGTATGTTTTATGTGTTCGGGAGGAGCCCATCAGAGGATCTTTCTTTTCTTTTCTTACTACAAAATGTCAATTAGATACAGACTGCTAGGAACAACCAGAACTTTAATGCAACCCGAGATCAATAAAGCATGGATTTACTGAACACTTATCAGAGTTTGGAGGATTGTCACAGTTCTTTGGTAATCTGTTCTTCCCAGGGAGAGAGAGTCATAACACTAGAAAAAACAAAGTACGAATCTATGTGCTGACATTTTGCGATTGTGTGAGTCCGTGACCTCGGTTACATATGCCAAGGATTTTCTGTGGCCTGATGTCATGCTGGTTCTTTATGGCTACAGCATGCAGCTTTAGTTATGTTTATTCACCTGTCAAGTGACCAGGAATTTACATGTTCATGGATGTATGATCATATACCATTGAAGTATCGGCACCATTTTTAGGGGAGGTAAAAACACACATCGAACAACTTAACAGAAAGTAATTCATTGGTTAAAAAAAGAATTATAATATTAAGTTTTTGAATAATTATAATAATAATAATATGAGGGTGAGTCAAAAATTATCCAAACACTGGTTGTATAGTTGATTTAAATTAACTTTTTGTAAAAAAAAAAAAAACAACATAATTTTCCAACATAATCTGCTTGTTTTTCAATCCACGTTGTCCATCAGTCAACACGCTTTCGTATTCCCTAATTACAAAATGTTTGAGTCACGAATGCACCGCTGTCTTCACTTCTTCATCAGAAGTGAATCTTCATCATTGTAGGGCTGCTTGTATGGGACCAAACAGGTGAAAATGTGATAAAGCGAGATCAGAAATATAGGAAGGTGAAACCCTTCCCTCGACAGAGACAGAGGCATCTGACTCGATCTGTCTTTTCATCCATCCTCAGGAGGATTTTCACACGTTCACGTTCAGGAAGGCCAAACCTAACGACCCACTCTGAGGGTCACACTTGAGTATGTGTGACCATCACCTCTTAACGACTACCCCTCATTCTCAACTTCTCTATTGTCCACCATCGAGTCTTTTTAGGTGTATTACACCTGAACAGTATATTACAGTATATTAGGGGTCCACAACCAACCTTTCTGAGACTGAGACAAGTAGGAAAAACTTTACAAACCACAAGAAGTCCAGTTGACATGAATTGACTTCCAGACAGCTTCTCCTGGACGACTGAGAATCTTTATTGACATCAGGATATATATTTTTACATCCTTCTAACATCATCCGGATGAAAAGAAAAAAAACTCAAAACATGTCCAGGCCTGGATACCACCATGATTGTCAGACATGGTTAGATTAGATTAGATTAGATTAGATTAGATTAGATTAGATTTGAATTACATACATAATATATTTTCATAAATTACAAATAAAACTTTTATGTATATAAAAGATATGGATGTCTTATGTACAGGTGGTGCAGTAAATATTTTGTGACATTTTCACAAACTCTAATCTAGACTTTCTGTCCTTGAGTGTTTCCATCTTGAGGTAAAGCATCTATATTTATGTCCTTGAAGGTGTCTCTTGATTGTAGACTTTGGCAATAATACAGTACATCTACCCACTACTAGTGTTCTTGACCTGGCTGGATGTTGTGAAGGATTTCTTTTCACCAAGTAAAGACTTCTGCAATCATCCACTTTAGTTGTCTTCTGTGGCGTCTCATGTTGATTTGGCCACTCCTAAAGTTTCTACTCTCTCTCTCTCTCTCTCTCTGATAGGCATGTTTTTGTTTTTTTCCAGCCTAACGATGGCCTCCTTCAATTTCATCAAAACCTCTTTGCACTTCATAGTGAGAGTTCCCATGAATAGCTACTAAATGCAAATTTAACACTTGAAATCAACTTTTTAATCCTTTTAATATGTCGAGAAACAGGCAACAATCGGCCGTGAATTTACTTATCAGTCAGTTGTCCAATTTCTGTGAGCCTGTGAAAAAGGAAGAAGGTTGTGGGAAAAAAAGAATGTAATTCCTGAATGGTTAATTCAATATTTTTGTTAAATTCCTTTAATTAAAGTTAGAAATAAACACATCAATTGGATCATAACTAGTAGGGTACAGAGGCAAACCTTTGCAAATTGTGTCCCTGTCCAAATACTTATGCACCTGACAGTGTATTAATGATATCCTCCTCCAAAAAAAAAAAAAAAAGAATGATTTGACTTGACTTGATGAGGTTATGGTTCATTTGCTTCTAGTATTCTAAAGTTTGTCTCAATTCATGACATTTTAACCCAAACACATGCTCCCTCTGTCATTAGATTAAAACCTGAGACAAGATAAAGAACCTAAAATCCAAACATGTCAGCGTCTGAATCCAATTCCTGTTTTAGCCAATTCTGTGAGATTTCACAGGAAAAGGCTCAGACCTGTTTAATCTCACCAGAATGAGCTTTCAGGGTGCCATAATTTATGAAAATGCACTATGAGAGCTGCTAATAATTCCGGGGTTGACTGTACTGATTGAAATAATCATTAAGATGACTGAATAACCATGGTTAAATATAGCAAATAATTCCATGGCTCATTTATTTTGTGGGTCAAATCAATTTACAACATTTCCTGTTGCATTCTGCATCTCTATAATTAATATGTTCAGCCGTAAAAAAAAATAAAAAAATAAAAAAATATATATATTAGTGTAACACTTAGCAGGAAATGAGATGTGACATGGTTCGGATCTCAACACTAATTATGCAGTATCACACGAGAGGGGAGTGTTGTCGTGATGAATATCAGCACGGCTGTGATGCGGTCCTAGGCACGAGTGCTTATATTCAGCACAACAGCACCACCTCGAGTGTGATATTGCTTTTTTATGATATTGCTTTTGTACGCAGAATTGTTTGAACAAGAGAAAGTGCTGTTTATAATGACAAATTTATTAGATGTGTTTTCTTGCTGAAAGTGCTTCTGCGATTGTGTTTTTAATGTGGGTTTTGGCAGTCAGCTGCTCTCTCCTCAGTACTGCAGCCCGTCCTGACCTACTTTCACCCATGCTGCAACAACACTTAGCGTACATACGGGTTTTTACACCACTTTCGATGCGGAGTGATACATAAAGTTAGACATCCCTGTGCTGTTATCGTCTTTTATCTCCACTCATGGAATGGCAGATTGCTTGGTCGGAATTAATTCTCTAATACATTATAAGATCAGGGCAGATTTCAGCAAACGTCAGCAGTCAGGGTGTAGACGCAGGAATGTTACATGATAATGTTTCATGTGTCCCAGATTCAGTACCTGAGTCAGCACTGTGGGCGGTTGGAACGGTGTCATCTTTAATCCCTGAGTATCGACCCTTAATGCTGAAGATCCCTCTTTTCTTTCCATTAATCTTCTTCTTCTGCAAAGCACATCATGTCCTTTAAAGAATGTTGGAAATGGTGCAAAAACAAAGTAAACCGATAACCGTAGCTCAAGCTGTTTGTGCAGTTCAGTCATTTTTAAATAACAGAGATTAAGACAGAAAACTCTGTTTTCGTGATTTCGAGGTTTAAAGAAAGCTTTAAATGAGTGTAAAGTATTCTATCTTGCTTTTGTGTATTACTGGCTTTAGATCTCCCTTCTCTCTCACCTCTTCATGAATTCCTTAAGCCTTTTCTCGTCTCCTTCTGGGCTGCTGAAACATTCTGACCGTCTCTGTGAGTTACAGTACAGACTGGTGGCAGCTGCTTGCTGGGAACTGGCAGCTCAGCTTCACCTCTACTGGCACCTTGGTGCCACTTTGGGCCATCTTTGTTGTGGGCAACCGAGCTCGGAGCGATTTGGCATTTCACATAGCGATGTTACACTTTTGAAACGCCACAAAGACACTACAGCGCTAAGTATTTCCTTCAGCTCTTTTCATGTGCGTTTTTCCCCGCTTCGTCCCTTTATTTCTTTTCCTTCTGTATGTGTTAAGATCTGTAAAATAGCTCATTGCCATCATGTCATCATGCATTTTATTTCGTGGAAATTGGGGCTAGATCTAAATCCTGGTTCCTGCTAACAACTCACAGTCGAGGAAAAACTCACAGGACGAGAAAAAGTGTGCTACCATACAGTATGTGTACGGCAAACATTTTTCGTTTTTCTTTTTTTGTTTTTTTTTGCACAATTATACCCTAATTTTACACAATATTACACATAAAATTGCACATCATGGTTACACTGCAATTAACTTAATATCATATCAGTTCCCCCCACATATTAGTTCCCCTTTTTTCAAAAAACTTGTGATTTATATGTTTTATTTATACGCTTTTTATATATTGTGTAGTTTTTTGTTCTTAGCATTGCACTAGTCACTTTGGTCAGTTCTTATGTGCAATCACATCTACAACCTGTCTTTGTGTTACTGTCTCTATTGCTGCTGGATATCTGGAATTTATCTATCCATCCATCCATCTATCTATCTATCTTATTTATGAAGGTTCAATACTAAGCTAATGGAAGCTTGATAGACAAAGTGTGGGATACTGAACATCAGCGTTAATCAGGGCGGTAATTAGCAATTTGGTTCATTAGCCTTAAAGAACGTTTAACGCCCGTGCTCTAATGATAGTAATCCTGTGTTTTGTCACCATGGCGACTCCACGACATGTGACCACAGCTGCTATTGTGTTCACCGAGTGAGCATGAGGCCTTTGTTTTTGTTGTTGTCAGGGTATTTTTGGAATTCTGAATCCTCTAACAACATAATCTACATTTTAAATCAAAGGAAACCGTGACCACTCGCATCGTGCTAATAAACCTAATTACTCCCAGTCTGCAGTAGAACAATCTGAACAGTAGAAGAGCCGAACGCTCCTAAAACATCTGTATCGACGAAGCGTTAACATTTATTTATCCACCTTCAATATGGGAACTATGAAATGCAACAGAGGGAAGAATTCTCAACCAGTGTGAGATAAGCAGTAAAATATGTCTCTTAAGTTATTTTCCAGACGATCTATGGGTCAGATGGACTCAAATTCTCTGCAGGAGTGTTAGATCTTTTTTCTTTTTTTTTCTTTTTTTGGTCTGGGGAATGTAAGAGTATTCTCCTCACAGCTGTTAGTAATCTTCCTTAGCATACCTACATCCAGCTTAATGAAATTAGACCATATTTCTGTTTTATTTCTGGCCAGAGATGTTATACACACTTGGGTTTGAGATCATTAGATTTACAGAGGCAGGATAAGCAGGATCGGGCCTCTGCGCTTTTACAATTTATCCCAGTGTCTGAGAAACGATTCAGCCGAGGTCAGCTAAGGGAACATGATGTCCAGTGCAGGGCCTCTGCACAATAAAGTGTGTGTGTGTGTGTTTTATTCATTTTACAGATGATGAAAAACACAGTTCTGGTAACAAGGGTTTAGCTCTCTCATCCAAAAAAAACCCCAAAACTCTGACTTAACTCATTCACTCACTCATCGTCTATACTGCTTTATCTTCTATACAGGGTCCATCAGGTCAAATTAGAAGTCTGAATTCAAAGCAAAAATGTTATTATTATTATTATGCTAAATTTGTATCCATCCATCTAAAACAGAATTTTTAGGTATTTCCAAAAACCATCTAAAATCAGAAACACTCACACTTAACGATATGCGATTGCACATTTGAAATTCACATATAATTATATTGATTATAATCAATTACTAATTCAATCTTTATATTGATAATATCCAGGAAGTCTTCATACAAAAGTAGTCGCACACTTACAGTACACCCTCTGACAAACCCTCTCTCACTCTCTCACTCATCTATACTGCTTTGTCCTGTATACAGGGGGGCCTGGGGCCTATCCCAGGAGACTTAGGGCACAAGGCAGGGTACACCCTCGACAGACACACACACTCATTCAGACACAACGTGCAATTATGTCTTTGGACTGTAGGAGGAAACCGGAGTACCCGGAGGAAACCCACCAAGCACGGAGAGAACATGCAAACTCCACGCACACAGACCCTGAGGCGGGAATCAAACCCGCACCCTGGAGGTGCAACACCGCAGTGCTAACCACTAAGCCACCAGGCATTTTTTTATCACACTGCCCTTTTTAGTGTTATTAAGTCTTTGTTGGTAAATGTGTAACAGTTTCCATCTGAGTTGAGCTGGACATTAGAAACGCATCTCAGTGCCAGGTGCTTAGAAATAAACTAATCCTGGATGTATAGGTCAAGTCCTGAACGGCACCAGGATTAGAATGCCCTTTAAATTCAGCAGCATTTCGATTATCCAGAGCTGTTTTCTACACATTTCCTTATCTGTTTTTTTTAAATAAAGATTGATGCTGTACAAGGCGGCATGGTGGCTTAGTAGTTAGCACTGTCGCCTTGCACCTCCAGGGTCAGGGTTCGTGCGGGTACTCTGGTTTCCTCCCACAGTTCAAAGACATGCAGATTAGCATTTGGCTAATTGGCATTCCCAAATTCCCAGTAGTGTGAATGAACATGTGTGTGTGTGTGTGTGTGTGTGTGTGTCCAGCGATGGATTGGCCTCGTTTTCTGGAATAGGCTCCAGGCCGCGCGTGACCCTGTACTAAAGCAATAAAGCAGTATAGACGATGAGTGAGAGATACTGTACATTAACACTGTGTTTTGTAGTCATGCATTTATAGTCCTATTTCTGATTAACAAAATCTTACATCCCTAAAATCCAAATGCACCATCACGTCTACTCGTAGAGTCATACTTATGAAAATTACCATTACACTACGTTCCAAATTATTACGCAAATGATATCTTTCTCTGATTTTCATAATTAGTCAATGCAAATGACAGTCAG
>JAQMYJ010000004.1:5247194-5261061 GCA_030014305.1 Clarias laeviceps | reverse complement strand
TTAATTTAAAAACTAAACATTTAATGTTTATGACACTTAAATCCAATTTGCATAATAATTTGGAACGTAGTGTATTGAAAAACCTTGAATAAACACTTTACATTAACATCCAGTTCGGTTTAAAAAGCAAGTTCCAGCAGTGAGCTAACCCTTTTTTTTGGTTAGGTCAGAATTGGGAGGGCGCCAATGCAACCGCTAACACAGAGCGCCCACAGACGCAGGGCTAGTCATATTCTGACCTATCATGACCAATATGAACTCAGACACACCACATATTACTCCCACTCACTCACTCACTCACTCACTCATTCTCTGTACCACTTATCCTGTAGGGGGTCACAGAAAGCCTGGAGCATATCCCGGGAACTCAGGGCACTAGTTGGGGTACAGTACCCTCTGGACGAGGTGCCAATCGATCACAGGGCATACAACCACTCACACACTACAGGGAATTTGGGAACACCAATGATCCTCCTAATCTGCATGTCTTTGGACTGTGGGAGGAAACCAGAGTACCTGGGGGAAACCCATCAAGTACGGGGAGAACATGCAAACTCCATGCACACAGACCCCAAGGCGGGAATCAACCCCTCGACCGTGGAGGTGTCGAGACGACAGTACGCCACCATACTTCCTCATACGCTAGTTAAAGTTGGTACATTAGAGGACATTTTTAGGCTTGAGTAAGTTTAAAGTTTGGGGATAACTTTAACTTGTCAGTTGTGTGAAAGGTTGAATTTAATGGGGGAGGGGTGACTGAATGCCAGCTTTTTTCCGAAGAAAAATAATTTTCTGTGCAAAATCATCTCTTCTAAGTAATTTGACTGACTGCTTTTGGTATTTGTGATAATCGTCAGAAATGAGCACACAGTTAACAGACATGACTTGCAAAGGACTTTTTTTTACATTAGTAGGACCATATAGATTTTTTTATTATGATTTTTACTTGGTCAAAGGGTTTAAGGGCTTTTCCAGATAAATACAATGTCATTTGTGGAAACCTTCTATGTATCTTAAACTAACTTTTTTTTTTTAAATCTAGCCTCAGACAATTATCCTTCCAGATTTTTTTTTCTTTCACCATTTTACAGCAGGTCTTATGAAATATGATACAGTGGAAGGCTCGGCATGTGATGTGATGTGATTTATACAGGGTTGGAAAATCTATTTGATCTTTTACTGTAGAGTGTGTGAGTGTTCAAGGGAAGTCCGAACACAGACATAGTCACACCAGGAGCTCCGAATGTCTGGAGTCCAACACCCCGCCTCCTTCCTGGTTAAAGTGACGTTTTTAACCGAGCCGACCGACTCTATGCTTGTCCGTCTCAATTGTTTTACATCCACGAAGTGTTTCAAGCTAAAAGACAGCAGAAACATGGTCCAGCGTGAACTCCCATTTTTGGACAGAGTTAAAAATATATGACAAAGTGAAATATGTCACACGCGTATTTCTGACCTGCGGAGAGAACATTCCACTGGAAAGAAAAAACATGAAAGACAGGGAGAGCTCATGTGCAAGAGCTCGCAGCACGTCCACGCAACATGTTACACCAGGCTGAGAAAACAGCAGGCCACGATAAGCCGGTTAAAAAGTAACAGCTGAAAGGAAACTGAAACTTTGAGCCATGGACATGTGTGACTGCGACACGTCTCGCTTCTCTGCCCGATGTTGATTTAAGGTTATCTGTGACTTTGAAACATCTCTAGCCGAACAGAGTTGAACGCAAGGTCACAGCAGTGGTACATCCTTCACATCTCGGTGATGATCTCAGAGCTAGACCTCGACCCTCACCTCTAATTGAGACTGTTTTGTTTGATGGTGTGATTTGTGATTTTTTTTTAAATATATGTATGTGTTAGTGTATTGAGAGAAATTATATTCAGAATGTAACTTTTGTACCTTTGGTGTATCGGAGGAATTATTACATTAAGTACTGATTCATTAGATTTGTCAAGTTTTTATTGAAATTCTAGACTTGTACTTGCAAAAACATTCTTCTTAATCCTTTCATGGTCATTTACAGTTTTAAAATGTACAATAAAACCCTTACACTATGATTTTTTTTCTTCTTGCTCATTCAACTGTTTTGCTCTTATACTTAGACATTCAGTAAAATCTAAACGAGTGTCAAATTTTGCGGTAAATTTTGACACAATAGCCCCTTTTTTAAAAACGTAAACACACTAACTCCACCCTGATAGTACGCATACTATAGCTTAGGACATATATAAACTCTAGGCATGTGTGGCATTTCTTGTCTTTCAACAAGACACTTGCTTGACTGAACACTATATCTGTCACATACTGTACACACCTCTCTGTATCCTGTCTCGCTCAGGTTCGGGTGGTTGGCATGCTGCTGTTTCTCGCTCCTGCCCTCCCTTTTTTTAAACTCTCTAACTCTCTAGTGGTTCAGGAGTTTCCTGAAGTGAGTTCATACTATAGTATGGTCCATTGCTGGGCTCTAGGGACAGAGTGCGTCTCTTGACCTCTCCCAGAAAAGGTGGAAGGAAGGAAAGTCAGTGTGCAGTAGGTGGAGAAACCAGCGGGGGGCTTCTCCATGAAAGACAGGAAAGCCCCGGAGCGATATCGCATGCTAAGATGCCTCATACAAAAGCAGTCCCTGATGGGTTGCTAGCGGTGGTGATCCCAATAGTTTTTTTTTTTTTTTTTTTAAATCATGGACAGATATTTTGGGACGATAATTGGACTGGACATCTTTATATGCATGCCATCATGTGTGTGGTTTGTACTCACTTGGTCCCATAAATTGAGGTTTATTGAGTTTTACTGAGTATATAATAGCCTTTTCTCCTCCCCCTCGATCTACCAGCAAGCTCTCCACTATCATACAACAGCAGGTGAAGCCTAACACCCAGACATGTGGCTTCCTCCAAGACACATGAAGCCAGGCTTGTCGGCTCTCGACGACTTTAACAAGATTCAAATCAATCAACTCCTGATGTTAGGGCAAAGATTTTTCTAGTGAGCTTATTTTTTAAGAGATAAAGATTGGTGTAACTTTTTGTTGAGCAGCTTGTTTGCCTTTGTTGTAGATTTGAAGGCAGAAAATCAATTGCTTTTTTTCAAAAATTATCACAGTAAAACACTTTTTAATTAACTGATAATTTTTTTTTGAGAATTGGGGCATTTGTTTGTGTTTTTTGTCATGACAACTAGTCATGGGTTGCTAGGTTGCTTGTATGATAGTTATGTAACATACAGTCAGCCAAAACACAGTATTGGTGCTGATTTTTGTATTTAATGTTATACATATGATAGAGAAAATGTGTGTGGCCAAAGAAGCTACTTCTGAAGTTTATGCAACATGGAAGTGACCAATCCAATCTCGCTTCTCTAAAAATTTAAAGTTGCTAACTTCAGCAGTTTTGGAGAGATGATTTTATATGTGCCTCAAAAATAGCGATTTTCAGTGTTATACTGTCTCGCTTCAAACAATATTCATTTAAACTGCAAATTATTAATATTTTTTTAATGAGTATTGATACTAAAATTGGTGTAAGCTTCTAGAAGCATATGGTCTTTAAAATTGTTGCTTAAATTCTTTTTTGGTAAAAGCTTAAAAAGCAAAAAATCTGTAGTGTCCGTAACCATGTCAAATTCATCTTCCAATATCTTTGCCCTTTAGAATAATACACTTTTTCAGGTTTATGTCTTTTCATGTGAAATCTAAATCGGCCAAGTTTCATCTGAATGACAGATCGCTGAAAGATTTGAATTCAAAAAAGTAACAGACACTACGGACATAAAATTTAGATTTATAAAATATAGCTGTATATTAAGTATCAAAAGCAGAATAATAGGTTTTATTGGAAATGTGTTATGTTTTCCAGGATAGATTTTTGAAAAAAATGCAGTCCTGGGAAATCCGGAACAGGTGGCGACACTTTATTCAACACTGACAGTTTGGTTCAACTTTTGTTAAAACCATTATAATAAGAGAAAAAAACACACATTGTAAAAGCAACTGCATTGTATAGGATGACATGTAAAGCATGAGCTGGTGGCTGTTCCATCACACTCAGAGTTATTAGGAGAGAACGAGGAAAGATGTGCCCTTGGTTTGATCCTCTTTAGACAACATTTGTTCCTCATTTGCTGCTCATGCTCCTCATGGATGACATATTTGGGTCTCCTGAAAAAAAATGATTGCTCGGGTCAGCTGCTGCCCTCCGGATATCATGTCGGTAGTGTGGAAGCTGGCACATGCCTGTATCGAGGAGTGAGTTGTGTATAACAGGCGTGGGCTGGAAAATGGGATGACATGATGTCGATTTATTACTCAGTCTGGCTTAGTGGCCTTTACCTCATCACTGGTGCCTCTGTAGCCAAAACTCGCCTGACTGGTGTGAGTTTATGATGATTGAACCCAGTGTCCTGTGCGTGCAATGGAGCAAGCACTTCAGTAGGCTTTAAAACAAGAAAGCAGCATTAAAAAGTGTCAGATGTTCTGAGAGCTGAGTCAAAAAAGTCATTAACTATCAAATCGCCTCTGGATCAAATTACATCTATGAGAACCAACTCCAGATCTTGTGTGTTTTATTGATGAGCTACTGCTTATATGTATTACACTTCGCCGCCTTTATAGTGGGAAGTGAAAGGCTGTGAAACGAGGCTCGTCTGTCAGAAAGTCTGCAAAAAAAAGAGAGTCACAATGGAGTTTTTTTTTTATTCTATTCAATTAATTTGTGAATTTCTGTGCATCACAGGACCATGCATGATGAAAATGTGTCTTTTTATTTTAAATGCTCTTTCCAGGAATAGCAGAAAAGAGAAAAGATTTTCCAGTCAAAGATTCCGACAAATGAAAGAACAGCACACACACATTTTTTTAGTGGCAATTAAACCAAGATGGGACACTTAGGTGTTGATTCAAAGTTAGCAAAAGGCACAATGATGGGAATGTTTGTTTTTGTTGGGGGGGCAAACACCCTGAAGATTATCACACATCGATTTTTAGCGAAACTATCGAATGTTATTGAATGCTATGCTAAGATTTGAACTTGGATCATGCTAGCTAGTTAGTCAAAACAAGAATCTATGGACACAAATAAATGTTACATGTCTATCTATCTATCTATCTATCTATCTATCTGTCTATCTATATACTGTACTGTATATATAAAACAAAAATTCTGTTTGGCGCCTGTACTGTAAGTGTTCCCTAAAATGCACAGTAGGCAGCACCTTCATCAACTTTTATGTCACATTGTCAGTGTCACAGCCGTTCCTCCCGGAATGTAACAGTGGGCATTGACGTCTATGGGAGGAACGGGTACATTGGGCCGAGCTCATAGGTACTGAAACCCCGGATCAGACTGCAGAGCGTCTACAGCGATGGCGCATATGACAGGCAGCAGTAGGCTAAGGGCTGCTAAAACATTGGAGCAACGCGAGGAGTGGCAGCGAGTCGACCGTACACTCCACTCGCAGGTGGAACCGCAGCTAAACCTCTAGTATTAATTAAAACAGTAAGTAGCTAAAGGTTAGCTAGGTTTGTAAAAAGTGATCCATTTACATTTTGAAAGTGTGCTAATGCTGCCCAGAAATCAGGCTAGTTAGCTGAGATTTTGCTATTTTAACATCTGTAGTTTTGTCAAGATCTGTAATTTCTCATACTTATAATTGTCTTATACCGTCCGTACTATATGTTCCCCTGAATGTACAGCATCTTTTGTGTTGTACCTTGGTTTTACTAGCTTTAAGGAATAGTAGTTTCTCTAAAAGTGTATCAGTGCTAATTGTATAAGCTAATCAGTGCTAAGCATATCAGTGCTAATCCAAAATTTCCAAAACACAATTAATAAAATAAAAAATAAATGCAATGTGTGGTATTCTAGATGGGCACACACTAATAGTTTTCTTTCGAACACTGTATTTTCTCAAGTAGTGCATAAATGATAACACCATTTAAAATTATTGGTACCCCTACAGGTAATGAAGGTGGCACAGAGGTTTAGTGGTCAGCACTGTCACCTTGCACCTCAGATACGTGCATGGAGTTTGCATGTTCTCTTCGTGCTCGGTGGAACAGGTTTCTTCCAAGTTCTCCGGTCTTCTCCAACAGTCCAAAGACATAGTTAGACTAATTGGCGTTCCCAAATTGCCTATAGTGTGTGAATGATAGCCAATTAATATATACTACAGTATATATCTGTAAAGAATAAGTCGGGTCAATCATTTGCTCTTTCACTGCATCATACTTAAATTGAGTTGAGAAAATGTCATTTTCAAGGGAAAAACAACAAAGTTGTGTTGTCCCTTGTCGAGTTGTGCTTGTAGATAGAAAACGAACAGTCTATTGATGCTTCATCACTCATTAGGGTGAATAAAAGCAGCTGTAAGGATAAACCAACATATTTTACATGTATGAGATTTTTTTACATGAAACTGTTTTATACGAACAAAATACAATATAATGTTATATATTTTGTGTGTGTGTTTGTGTCCGAAAGAGAGAGAGATTTCTCCTACCCTTTTAAAACTTAAGACTGAGTTAAGTGCACATGTTATACATGCACCCTGAAGCTTACGCCCCCGTCAGGGCAAACTCAGTACTGTATCACCCTGGGACACATTCCAGCATGCAAAAATGTCACATAGCACAGTATAATATATATATATATATATATATATATATATATATATATCTATATATATTCATTCAGGAATGATGGTTTTAGACGCAATGCTGCAGTAAGCGTGAAACTGACTCAGTTTGCTGATCTGCACTTCAGATTCAAATGGGATCTGATGCCTTTCTGAGTAAAGTGATGGATCATGAGGTAATCCGATACCGCTTCTTTGTGCAGAAATTTAGCTCCAGGAGTGCTCTCTCTCTCTCTCTCTCTCTCTCTCTCTCTCGCTTGCTCTCTCTCTCTCTCTCTCATACACACACACACACACACACACATACACCAGCGCTGCTGAGGCCTACAGAGCACTGCCCCCCATGGTGGTTGGCTGGAGGAGTAGGAATGCATTCTCGTATTTCTGGTTTTAATTGTATCCAGACTGAAAGGCATTCCAGCCCACTGGGCCACAGGACCAATGACTCAAGCAGTCGAGCATTCGGGTGCTTTCCAATTCCAATACCACCAGCACTGCGGCTGTTCCTCTTCCATTCAGGACCGATCCACCCAGCTCTGTTATTCAGAACACACCCTGATATTCACACCACGTAGGCCAGGAACAGATTAATCTAAAAGATATATTAGACATAGTTTGTAATGGAGGCGATAAAACACAATTATATCACACTTTCGTTTCAAATCTGATTTAGTGTATTAGACCTTGAGTTTGAGGGACGAGCCTGTAATCATGTATCATCCTCGCTGTGTGTGTGTGTGTGTGTGTGTGTGAGAGAGAGATTTTGGGACCATAAATATGATGACACCAGGAAGTCTGGGACCTTACCACAGCCAGGTTGCCATAGATGTGATACGGTCTAAAGGAAAAGCCATTTTTCAAAGAATACATGGCAGGCTTATCGGTCCTATCATTAATGTCTAGGAAGTATAAGTTCACATCACTGTCAGGTACTTTGTGATAACTGTACCAGAGACAAACAAATACAGACATGTATGCAAGTCCAAAAGTATTGGAACGGTATTACAGACTGACATAGACGACATTTGGGTTCGAGATCAAAACATGAACCCAAGACAAAAGATCTGGATAGGATTTCATCAGCAGGAAGAAAGTGGAAGGCTTTAGACTTGAACATGCAATTTACCTCCTGAAGAGGAGACAGAAGGAGAACAAAAATCCATTTGGTCACTGGACCAAAGATGATGGTCATGGCGTCACAGGGCACAGACACACACACACACATTCCGGGCAATTTGTTAACGCCAGTTAACCTAATCTGCATGTCTTTGGACTGTGGGAGGAAACCGGAGTACCTGGAGGAAACCCACCATGTGCGGGGAGAACATGCAAACTTAGAGGTGAGAATCGAACCTGGACACTGGAGATGCAAGGTGACATTGCTAACCACTAAGCCACTGTTCCACCGGATAGATGCATTTATTTTTATTACATTTAGGGTGGACCCTCCATATAGGGTGGGTATAATGTGAAATTATTTAACAATCTCAGCTGCTGAAATCTATCATCGTGAATTCATCTTTTGATCTCAAACTCAAAAGTGTGTCTTCATGGTCTAGCAAAATTTTAACAATTGGTCTTGCTGTTCCAATACTTTCGAAGTGGAGTGTATACAGTACGTGCAGCTAGTTCATCTGAGTCCAGCTCGTCTGAGGACATGCGATTAGAGGAAAGAAAACAGAGTGAACTCTGGGGAGATATAGAATGAGAGAGAGAGGGAAAAAGGATAATGAGTGATATGAGGTGATTGGATGGCGCTGGAAAAGAAAACTGGAGCTGTGTGTGTGTGTTTTACACATGGGTTCACAGCTGGACGGGCTCTCTGGATGGGTGTTGAACATCACGGCCTGCTGTGAGGAAAATGACGGACTTGTTTGCCAGCAGTGCTGGACTGCAGGACAGCGAAAAAAAAGACAATAGGAATAATAACGAAAACAAAACTGGGTAACACTTTCAGTGATGACCTGTGACTGTATTTGTTATGTTTGCATGCACTGTACATATTATTACTATTTTTTAAAATAAAAATACTAGTGAATTATCAAGAAAAGGTAAAAAAAAAAAAATTCTTTGAAATAACACTCTAACCTTATAGTTTTATTTGCCTTAATTAAGAAGAAATCCATGCACATTTTTTATATAAATGAATATCATTTAAGCAACTGTTATGATTATTTCAGCTTTTATTTGCCAAATAAACATTTTTGTTGTTGGTTTTATTTAGTATCGGTGATACAGTATGTATTATACAAACGCTAGTTCCGACCGAGCAATCTGATTGGACGAGAGACATTCCACGAGTGGTGATAATAGAACACAACAGCACTGGGATGTTTAACTATAATATGTATCATTCAGTGTCACAGGTGTTGCATGGGGGAGAACATCTGCCTACCCAGAAGCACTTTCAGCAAGAAAACACACCTGACAACGTTATGTCATCTTAAACAACACTTTGTCTCCTTAATACCTGCAGCAGCATACAGTACGCTGCCGTGCCTGCAACCTCATCATATACTGTACATGCTGATATTCAGTACAACAGCACTCCCTCTTGTGTGCTATTCTTTAAATGAACACTACATACAATCTCTCATTCTGATAAGTCACAAAGTGCAATAAAGACAGCTTTAGTGTGCAATACATTTGCATTACATCTTATCCAGCACTTTAGCGCTGTGCAACTTGGGGGCCCTGCCAAATTTTTTTTTTAGACAAAAGCTTGTTGACAGATGGATAAAGTGTATTGAAAAGCAAGGAGATTTCGTCTTTACCAAAAGTTGAGTGAAATAAATTCTACCGCCAGAGTACAGATCATTTCTGACTCACACTCGTACTTGTAATCAGTGTGTGTATAACTGATACACTTATGAATTGTATTAGAACCTGATGTGAGTGCATCATAATGTAGCTCATATACAGTAAATATCACAGTAACTATAATTATATACTATAAAGTAACATAGATTGTAGTATATACAGTAACATTATAGTAAGAGTGTTACCTAAAAATCTGTACAGGTCTTATACTGTATGTGGAAGAGTATAATAAAAGTATACACAGCTGATCCTTCCTTTTCCCAGAGGATTCACTTCCAGAGTTACATCATCCAACAAAATCCAGCCTCTAAAAATGTCACAGCGATATCTGTGACACGATTCACATCCCATTTCCATATCCAGATCATATCACAAACACATCTGGAATCACCCAGGACGGCACATCGGGCCGCTGGGTGTGTTAGTTTCTTGTCAACTAGAGAGTGGAATGAGGGTTTACAGACATGTTGACAGGTCAGGATGAGGTCATGAGCTCACTCACTCACTTATTAGATGTAATAATCTCCATATTCCAGCTCTTCAGAGTAGTGCGTAATGCAATCTGTAGTGTAACACGAGAGGAGTAGTAAGGGTTTGCACACACACACACACACACTCACACAGTAGATAGAGTGCTTTTGGAACTCGGGGGAGGCCTAAGGATTACTCTAAAAGCATAAATGTTCATACCATGAAAGGTTCCTTTGCCATCCATTATCCTTTTTGGTCTTGTATATACAAACGCACTCGTTTACTGTATATGTATACTGCATAGTCCAGCAGTCAGCACTACAGTTATTGACAATCAGGATGGACTCGTTCAGGGATGCGTCCTCTAGAGAGAATAACCAGCATGACGCTTCCTGTAAAGTGGCTAATGATACTCACAGAGGGGAAAATAAAGAAATAAATTCAGCATGCTAATGCAAATCACAGAGTTTAAAAGGCTGAAATTCCCAAGATTGATATAATTGAAAAATATACATTTTGTATCTTGTATCATTTTGAAATATTTCTGCTGTAGTAAAGCTCAAAGCATTTTAGTCATTATTTGTTTTGCTGTTTTTTTATGAACATACTGTATATAAAGTAGGGCTTCCAATATATTTTTCAGCACAAAATAGGCATTATGATAAAGTTAGTTTTAACCAACTACAGTATATATAAACTAAATATGACTGAGATTTCTTTTTAATGGGTAACATAGGCAAAGAAATAGCACAGATACACATGATTATGTGTTTTCTGCTGTGAACATAATAATAATAATATGCTCATTTTGAGAGTTCTACATTATTTTCCCCCCCCCCGATTTTCTCCCTAATTTAGTCGTGTCCAATTCCTCCCCGTCACTAGGGGGCTCCCACATTAAGCTACTACTCCCACTCAGTCGGGAGGGCCGAAGACTATCACGTGTGTCCTCCACCACGTGACCCCAGCCGACCGCATCTTTTCGAACTGCTCGCTCACGTTGGGGCGGCGTAACACACTCGGAGGACAGCGCTATCCACTCCTTTCGCTTGCATGAGCTCACAGACGCCCCTGATTGGCTGTAGAGCCGTGAGTAATGTGGGAGCAGCAAGTACCTCTCATCCCTCCCCTCTGAGAGAGTTCGGCCAATCAGTCCTCTCGAGACCTCCGGCTGCGAGAGGTTACAGCATCACCCGGGAATCGAACCAGCGATCTCCGGATGATAGGGCGAGCACTTTACCACAGAGTTCTACATTTTTGTAATGTCATTCTCATATTCCGGTAGAGATAAAATTTGCCTCTTATTAAAGTAACCCAAAAACCCAAAGATACAGTTTGAAGTTAATTTTAACTCATAACACAAGGCTCATATATATTTTAATCATCATTGACCTGTGCTGTGTTGCCGCTTGAGTTTTAAGGGTTAAAGCTCAGTATTAGCATCCTCACACCCAAACTCTAAGGTTCTGTAATGTTCCCTTGTTCTTGTCCTTTCGGCTCACTGTTTCTTTTTATTACATCCAAATAAATTGTACAGAAAGGGATAGTTCAAAGTTTTTTTTTAAGTCTGTCTTAAATCAAAATTGGGGTGCATATAAGGACATTACAATGGGGATGTTGTAAATTTTACCAACTGTACCAACTGTGAAGTTTGTGAAATGTAATGCAAACTACAGTGTTAAGCAATCAGGGCCAAATTCTACAACCCTTGTTCCATGCAAAAATACATTCCACAGTTCAGCTAGATCCAGTCAGCCATACAGCTAGTTCTGGGGAAAGAGAAGAGTTTGTATATTTCACACACCAAAGACAATTTGGGAACGCCAGTTAACCTAATCTGCCTGTCTTTGGACCGTGGGAGGAAACCGGAGTACCCGGAGGAAACCCACCAAGCACAGGGAGAACATACAAACTCCTGTAGAAAATACAGCATAACTTTAAAACATACCAACTCGGTTTAGGTCCGTGTTACTGCAGAAGCTTCACATGAGTTTTAGCTGAACATTTTTGCATGAAGTGATAGTTGTGGAATTTGGCTGTGATTACATACATTATTCTCACGGTGGATATGAGTCGATCAAACTTCACGGTCGATGTGCAGAGCAGGAAAATTTGCAACATTTACAACAAGAACTATTGTAATGCACCTCATTTATGATATAAGACAGACGTGAAAAAAAAAAGTTTAATTAGTTTCCTTAAACAGGAAGAAGTTTGACTTTTAGGAGAGTAATACACTGGTCCTCATGTATGATGTACACACAGTGTAGTTGGGAGAGAATGTCGTGTCCTCATATGAGGACATTAGGTTAACCCGGCCTTACATAATGTTCAGATACATTTTTGACATTTAAATGCATTAAATTATTAAACCACCTTGTTGTTTTTTTTAATCTAGAATTTGGTGAATGTTTTAAAAGTGTCCCAAAAATGTTTTTGTGCGAAATATTTTTGTACATATTGTACACAGCGTTAAGTCCGTTTTAACCCAAATGTGTGACCAAACTGTGGGAATCTCCTTTATTCTGTTATTCGCATTAGGATTAGTTGGACGGAAACGTAACACAGTGTCTGGTCTCTGACCTTCTGCCAAAGGCATTAAGGAGTTTGAGTTGAAATGTCCTGGTTGTTTCAGATTTCATGATGCTATCAGTCTTCCAGTGGACCTCTGAATCACCAGACACGATGTGCCAAAGATGCACTACACGATTGTACATTGGATTTAGAGGATTTTTCTTGCATGCAGTGATAAAATATTGGATTTGTTTGGTCTCAGAGGAACCAGTATAAAACCAAATGTAGTTTCAATGAGGCTTGATGAAGCTCAGGATTCCTTTTTGTGCAATGTTTTATTGCAAAGAAGTATGAATAAAGAGTTAAACAGCCAAGTTTGGTCCCTTGCATCCTTCTTAGGAATTTGCTAAGTTGGAAATTGTTACAAAGCCGTTATTTACAGTACAATGTTCTTGTTGTTGGAAGAAGTGTAAGCGGTGTCTTTAACTGTTTGAGTAAAAATTTGAAATTATTCTGCACAATGTTTATCTCATACCATCATTCATGTCCATTTTATTGCACCGTGGAAGGGTGCCAATAATTCTGTATACACACAAATATACTTGAAAATTTTAAGAGAGCAACACCGTGTGTGTGTGTGTGTGTGTGTGTGTGTGTGTGTATGTGTATGTTTATATCTTGGTGGGAACCTAAAATCCTCACAAGGATGTAGAGATCTAAAAGATTTGATCTTGTCAGGACATTTGTCGGGTCCCTAAAAGGCAAACTGCATTATGTTTTTAAAAAGTGTTTGTGTGTGTGTGTGTGTGTGTGTGTGTGTGGTGTTTTTAGTGACTGTAGTCTATGAGCCATCATCACACATGCGACATCCCAAGGCGGTACTCCAAAGCGATTCTCAACACACACACACACACACACACACACACACACAGACACACACACACACAGACACACAGACACACAGACATATCTCAGAGCATCTGGAGATACAGCCACAACCGCGTGACGCATTCAAATGAGGCCAACCGCACTCCGAACACATACTCAGGCCTCAACAACAAGCAGATTTGCTTTTTTGGACACACATACATACACTCTCTCACACACACACACACAGCACACACACATATATACAGTGGAGCAAAAAAGTATTTAATCAGCCACCAATTGTGCAAGTTCTCCCACTTAAAAAGCTGACAGAGGCCTGTAATACCTCAACTATGAGAGACAAAATAAGAAAAAAAAATCACATTGTAGAATTTTTTTATTAATTAATTGGTAAATTCCTTGGTTAAATAAGTATTTGGTCACCTACAAACACGCAAGATTTCTGTCTCTCACAGACCTGTAACTTCTTCTTTAAGAGGCTCCTCTGTCCTCCACTCGTTAATGGCATCTGTTATCAGTATAAAAGACACCTGTCCACAACCT
>JAQMYJ010000004.1:5217271-5230112 GCA_030014305.1 Clarias laeviceps | reverse complement strand
TGGGTTTACCATCCACGCTACATTGGGCTAACCGCTAAAGCTACGTCTTCTGGTCACCAAGGTTAGTTCACCCTGACCGAAAGAAAGAGAGAGAGAGAGAGAGAGAGAGAGAGAATTCACTACTGTCACTGATTTATAGAGCAATAAAGTAAGTCAGCGTTACCGCTTGTGTTGGTGTATACAGTGTGCACTGTCACTGTGGTCACACACTGAAGCATTGTGTCAGTCAACCGGATTCCAGCTGCCATGTCCCACACACACATCCATCTATTTAACAATGGCTTAAGGGTGTTTTATTTTCTATTTTATTCCAACATACACTGTGCAACCTTTTCTACATCCTATATTTAATCTTATACTTCTGCTAAAACACAGTAAAAGTAAAAATAAAAAAAATAAAAAAACAGGTGATTTGCAAACACTGATGAAGGATTAATGAAGGATTAATGAATATAAGACTACTAAGCTGTAAAGTTGTTGTGCTGACATTTAAAGAAGTTTGCTTCAATAATACTGGAATATATTAAAATCATTTCTATATTACAACATTTTACATTTAGGTTGGTTTGAGAGATTTAAGTAGGGGTGCAATGAATAATCAACATAGTCAACTCAAAACAATGACCAAACTAATTAAATTGTCAAATACACTATACATCCAAATGTCTTCACTCACCCACCCAAATTACTGAATTCAGGTGTTTTCCGATCACTTCCATGGTTACTGGTGTATAAAATCAAGCCCCCAGTGTCACTTCCAGTGTGGTACCATGATAGGATGCCACCTGTGCAATAAGTCCAGTTGTGAAATTTCCTCGCTACTAAACTGCCTCACTACAGTTAACTGTTGGTGGTATTATAACAAAGTGGAAGCGATTAGAAACGACAGTAACTCAGCCACAAAGTGATAGGCCACATAAAATCATAGAGCGGAGTCAGCAGCTACAGACCTCCAAACTTCATGTGGCCTTCAAATCAGCTCCAAAGCTGGGTTTCCATGGCCGAGCAGCTGCATCCGAGCCTTACATCACCAAGTGCAATGCAAAGAATCCGATGCAGTGGTATAAAGCATGTGACCACAGGACTCCTCTGTCTGGCAATCCGATGGACGAGTCTGGGTTTGGTGGTTGCCAGGAGAGCGATACTTGTCTGACTGCATTGTGCCAAGTGTAAAGTTTGGTGGAGGAGGGATTATGATGTGGGGTTGTTTTTCAGGAGTTGAGCTCAGCCAGCTAAAATCCAGTGAGAGGAACATTTAATGCTTCAGCATACCAAGACATTTTGGACGATTTTATGCTCTCAACTTTGTGGGAACAGTTTAGGGACAAACAGTTTAGTTCCGGCTCCACCAGTGCACAAAGCAAGGTCCATAAAGACATGGATGGGAGGGTTTGGTGTGGAAGAACTTGACTCTCCTGCACAGAGTCCTGACCTCAACCTTTGGGATAAATTAGAGCGGAGACTGTGGGACAGGACAACATCTCGCCTAACATCAGTGTCTGACCTCACAAATGTGCTTCTGGAAGAATGTTCACAAAATTCCCATAAACACACTCCTAAACCTTGTGGAAAGCCTTCACAGAAGAGTAGAAACTGTTATGGCTGCAAAGGGGGGCGGGGCCAACATCATATTAAACCCTATGGATTAAGAATTGAATGTTACTCAAGTTCATATGCATGTGAAGGCAGGAGAGCGAATACTTTTGGCAGTGTAGTCTAGTTGGTGATGTCATCTTGTCCATCATCATGAAATTTACATAAGCCAGAGACATACCTGCGCTCATGCTAGCTAGCAGCACTAATGTAGCATTGTGAAGTTGTTTTTTAGCGCTTCATCTGTTAATTGGATTATTTCAATTTTCCACAAGATTCCATGTTTTGATGTGTGTGTGTGTCACGGTGGACCGACAGCCAGATGGCGGCAAATTATATTTTTTCTCAGCTTAGCAAAGCAAAGGCATGTCCTGCCATCCTCTGCCAAGGATTGGCTTAATCTTCTTGCCCTAACCATCATTCCATTCTAAATGTAACCAAACCAACAAACAAAGGCAGAAAAAAAGGATGTGTGTGTCAGCATGTCAGGGTGGATGTAGGGTGGAAGTGATTCCGTACATACTCTGTATACCTGCATATATCCTGCACTACGCCACTAGACACAGCTCATAAACTCGAAAGTAATGACCATCTTGTTACCTTGTTTAGCTAAGAATAAACCCAGCCAAGCGAGGATCTTCTGATATGTGAGATCTGTCTCAACCCTACTCTTCAGAGATGTGTGTGTCTCATTGCACACATTCTGATCAGTGATTATCCCAGTTGAATAATAAATGATAAATGATGGACAAAGAGGAAAAGGAAGAGGAAGAGGAACGGAGGAAGGAAGGAAGCGGTAATTAAGGGGAGGAATAGAGGTGTTGCAGCATGGGCCATGGGAATCAAGTGTTTAATTAGTCCTTAAACACTTGCAGCATGCTGAACTTTTTTTATTTGATTTTTCTGCATGATGAGTTCTTGCCATTCCTCTATGATCCTGCAGGTGGTGCCCTCTCAACTATTCACACAGCAACAGTATCCTAGGAAGTAGGAGCAAATGGTTTGATTAGTTTGTTTAGGATTGTAACAAAATTAAAAAAAATAATAATAATGATATCGATATTTATGAAACCGTGATACTTACAGAATCACAATACATACTGAATCGGTATCTAGGTATCATGATAATATTGTATCGGGATGTCCCCATGGTGATTCCCATCCCTATCGCTGACGTGGTATAAAAGGAGAATAACTCCATGGAAACAGCTACACCATTACTGGGTGGAACAACACACCATCTCGCAAACGTCAAAATGAAGAAATATTAGTTTGATCATCAAAAAGTGAGTTTACTATGACAAATAGGGCACAAACAGTGTTTATTAGCTGTTAATGGTTTTCTTTTGAAAAAGTTTATAGGAAGCTAGAATTTATATCCATTTAAAGAAACAATGAGGAACTTGTTTTACATTATAAGAGTGTATCAAGTTGGCCCTGGACACATTCTGACCCTATCTCCTGTGTATAGAGGTGTGTGGTGGCTTAGTGCTTAGCTCTGACACCTCGCACCTGCAGGGTTAGGGGTTTGAATCTCGTCTCTGGTCTGTGTACAACATGTTATTAGTTACTTACATACAGATACAGCGCTCTGGTTTCCCTCGCAGTCCAAGACTTTTTTAAAGCTGATTTTTTCTAACATTTTAGCATCTGTCTATCTATTGTACCCTGCTGATTCTGTTCTGCTACAGTATATTAAAGTATAGTATATGAATATGATGTTTTAAATATACAATCACAGATAACCTGAATCGGTTTTCATTTACTTACATGGATTGTGGGACACAATATCCTGGTCCGATAACATTATTGTATATATTAAAAGTTTATACATTTTTAAATGATTAAAGTTGACAGCAACTTCAAAAAGGCTTTTTATCATTTTTATTAGTGTCATCTTTTTTGTGGGAATTAGTTTAACTATGTACCTTATTAGAAGTTCATTTCTATACATAAATGATCTAAAATGATTTACTAAAAATCTATACTTTACTTTTACACAAACAAAATTCTTGGAGCAAAAGGAAAGTGAGGAATTTTGTTGTAAAAAATAAATGTTTACTAGTAAAAGTAAAAGTTTACTTACTAGCTCAATTTTATTTATGCAATGATCAGACACTATAAGAAAGCTGTGATATGGAAATAAAAAAATCAGATATTAATAAAAATATTTATTTTTTTATATTTAAAATGTATGCATGTGGCAAGTAAAAACTGCCTGAGATGTAAACAAAAATAAAATGGTATATAAATTTTAAACTAAAAAAAAAATCACTAACTTATATCTTCAGCTTTTTCAACAGAACTCCCTGATATGATGTCAGGAAAAAACCTTGAGAACCAGACTCAAAGATGAACCCATCCTAAATCCCTTCTACAGTATATGACTGTGTGCTACACAGGCTCCCCAAAAAAAGTTGCCATTTCAGAGGGGTAGAATTCTAGGCCTGGATCAAGCAAAGGAAAGAACTAAGGAGATTTTAAGTTACTGGAATCGGCTAAGAGCTGTCAGACACTTTATTGAAAACCTGGAAGGCTAGAGCTGAACCATCAACTGTGTAGAAGAAATTTGGATTTAAAAAAATTAATGAACATTAACACTTGGTGAAGTTTCATGGTAAAAAAAAGTGACAATAGAAATCAAAGCTATGTTTAATAGTGACAGTAAGAGCATTTCCATACACATACACACAATGTGATTGGGCTGTAACTCACAGGATTGGGACGAAACAGGATTGGGATTAAACTCACAGGATTGGGACTAAACAGCTGTGTGTCTGTAAGAAATGAGTTTAGATTGATCCTATTCCAGAGTGATGGGCGTGTCAGGGTAAGAAGTGAGGCACGTAAAGCGATGCACCCATCATGCATAGTATCCACTGTATAAGCCTCTGGCGGCAGTGTTATGATCTGGGGTTGCTTCAGTTTCTCAGGTCTAGACTCAGCAACGTTATGTGGCAAAAAAGCGAAGTCTGAATGACTGAATGACCAGGTTATCACATCTATGGAGTTTCTCTTCCGTGATGACACAGCCATATTCCAGGACTCAAACTGTGAAAGAGGGAGCAGGAGGAATCACTTTCATAATTAAATCGCCAAAACATTGTGTACTGGAGTCAATGTTAAAGGTGTTTGAATGAAATAGTATTTTTGACCAGGCGTAGTATAACTAAAAACAACTAAAGAGAACTAATATTGAGGGAAATGGTAAATATTTAAAAAATAATAATAATTAATTAAATACATTGAATCAATTGTAAGACATTTTTTCTGACATTTATAGAATGTATAACTCATTCAAATATTGGAGGTATTGGAGGAATCTTTGTAGAACCGTAGTGGTTATTAATCATAAAAAAATAACTCAGGAAACACATGATCTTTTGATTGGGAATCTGTATAAATATAATATACGTCCCTAATTATGTGGACAGCCTTCCAAGAAGAGTGGAAACTGTTATATACAGTAACCTCACCCTTGTCCCTTGATTTGCTGTATTTTGTGCGATACATAATTATCATTAGCCTTTTGTGCAACATATCATCCTTAGTGATGTGATATATTTACTATATACCTCAGATTACTTACTGTGTGATATATTTTTTCATCAGTCGTGCAATATATTTTACCTATAAATCATTCCGCACCATATTCTCATCAGCTGTATATCAATATATTTATTAATCAGCATGTATATTATCTACTGTGCAATATATTCTTATTAGTTCTGCACTAATGCAGGAATGTAATACTGTACAATATATGATTAACCAGTCGTAATATATATTGTTTTTTTTTGTCATATCAGGTCTAAACAGCGAGTCAACTGCAAAGTAATTTCATTCTGAATGTGTAATATTATTGTATTTTTTGAGTGATAAGTATTCATTCATATATGTATTATACTTATAATATATGTATTATTCTAACATATATATTAGAATAATACATAGAGAGCGGAATGCGCACGGGAGCGCGCGTGGCGCCGTGGAGGCCGGCGACGGGGGCGCGCATCCCGACTGCTGACGTCACTGGAGCACCCTGCCTCGCGGATTGCTTGCTCGTAGTGGCGGCAGCGCGCACCCGAGAGAGAGAGAGAGAGAGAGAAATATACAGAGGTAAGGGAAAGAGAAAAAGGGGGAATAACTAGTTGCAAAGAGGAAATTTCCTGCCTTTAACGGGTCTGGAAGTCATAACGGTGCGCCTGGGAGACAGGAATCAGTGCTGAAGTTATCTGAAACCGGTTAAACTGGATCTCAGAGACGGTAAGTCGAGCTTTTAAAGTGATTACCAGCGTCGCACACATCAGTGTGTTTGGGTAGCGTTGTTCAGGCGTGATTTAAGGATTTTCGGTGTCGGTAAAACGTTAAAAACCTGTGTGTGTGTGTAAAGTGTACACTTTGTGCGAAAGAAGAAGGCGTTAGTGGGAATCGTGTGCTGTTGCGCGAGACGGAGCAATGGAGGAGGAAGAGGAGGAGGAACAGGAGGAAGGAAGGCGAATAAAAAGGGGAATATGATATAAACTGTACAGCAGGGTATGGGTGGGTTAATGACTGTGACAGCCTGCCATGTTGGTCTGTGTTTAGATTAAGTGATATTTTCTGTTGTTAAATCGGGTTGTGTTAAACAGTAGAGTCGCGGTGTATCCAGGCGGTGTCAGGCTTTTCCCTCTGACTCTTTATCCAGCTAATTTTCAGTTCAATTTCCAGCAGGATTACAGCTCGCTTTTACCCCCGTTTTTTCTTTTCTTTTTTTTACCCCACTCAGTAGCTCGCCTTATTCTTGTCCTCCGACTCCTTTCCCTTTATCCCAGCGGCACGAACCGTCCGTGCGCGTGCTCACCCCCTGAGTAACGTACGCTAGCTCGCGAGTGAGTGACGTGTTAAGGAAAGCTTTAGCCGCTAACATTCCCGAAAACACCGAGGTATCTCACGCAAAGCGTGTTTGTATGTCTTTCTAAACGCGTAAAAAAAACATTCGCTTCCGTGTCACAGCTAAAACAATCCCATTTCCAAGCTTTATTCTCGCGAGCCTCTCCCGTTAGCATGCTGCTATAACTCTGACTAGTTAGCCTTCCGAGCACATCCACATCTACCTCTTGTTTATTCTTTTAATTTGTTTATTTTATCGTCCATGCTTGAGTTGCTACATATAATCACAAACGACACTGATGTTTATGCGGCTAAAGTAGAGACATGATTTCAAATGAAGCAACAGGTTGCTCAAATACAGCGCAATCCTACACATCTCTGAGTGAAGGGGTTCAGGGGCGGGCACACAGGGGCAGCTGCCACCCCGGAAATATCAATCAATCAATCAATCAATCGGTTACTCCCTTCCCTTTCTTTCCCTTCTCTTTCTTTTGCTTTCCTTCCAATTCTTACTCTTCCCTTTCCTTCCTCCCCTTCTTTCCTTTATTCCATTCTCTTTCCTTTACTTTCTTTATCATTTCTTCCCCTCCCTTCTTTTATTTTCTTCACTTTCCTTTCCTTCCCTCCTCTTTCCTTTGCTTCTATTTTATTTTCTTCCATTCTCTTCCCTTTCCTTCCTCCCCTTCTTTCCTTCCCTTTTCTTTATTTTCCTTCCCTTATCTTTCCCTTCCTTTCTATTTCTTCCCTACTCTTTCCTTTCCTCTCTTCCATTTTCTTTCCTTCCATTCTTTTTCCTTTCCTTCTCCTCCCTTCCCTTTCCTCCCCTCATTCCTTCCTTCCATTCTCTTTCATTTTCTTCGCTTTCCTTCCCTTATCTTTCCTTTCCATTTCTTCCCTTTTCTTCTTCCTTTTTTTCTTTCCATTTCTTCACTTCACTATCCTTTCCATTTCTTTCTTTCCCTTCTTTTGTTTCTTTCCCACCCTTTCTTTCCTTTCTTCCCTTGTCTTCTCTTTTCCCCCCTTTCTTTATCACTTCACATCAAGGATTATTGATTTAAAAGAAAGTTAAGCTGCTTCTAGCAAATTACAGGTGCTCATGTACACAAGCATGCACGTGCGCGCACACACACACACACATTCCTGTTCACTACAGGTAAATTAGAGACACCAATCAGCCTACCACCTGTGTCTCTGGATTGTGAGTGAACCTGGACTACCCTGAGGAAACTCAACGTCTGGTCTGTTATTAGATTTTTATTTCGAGTTGCACAGCAGACAAGACGACTCAACAAACAGAAGAAGGAAAAAAAACGAATGTTACTCCTTGTTAAGTTTTGCTTCCAATCAAAGGTTTAAACAATCCCATCTGCTTCAGCACCGATCCCATTTGCTCCCCCAGATGTTTTGATTAATCTCGTCTACTCGCGCAGCGAATGTTTAACCTTTTCAGCAGACAGTTGGACCTATTTTTTTATAAATTTTTTTCCTTTCCCCCCACAGTCACAAAGTTAGTTTAACCCTTTCCACCTGCTCCAGCAGATACCGTGATGAATCCTGTCCACCTCAGCATGAACTTCGAGCAATCCCATCTACTTTTCCCAATGAACGTTATCCTAATCCTGTCCTCTCCGCTGACACTATACACAAGTCTCAGTTATTATAGTTTGCACCTGGTCACAATTTCTTACAATTGTTAATTACAAACTGGGTAAAGTGTAGGTCTGTATGGAGTGCAGTCCTGAGGAGAGGGCAACTGCCTGTCAAAACCCACATAACCATGTGTTTTCTTGCTCAAAACATTTTGTTCCTTAGTGATTGCTTCTTTTTGAATTCCCTCAGTGTTCTGTTAAGAAGAAAAAAAACGCCTAAAGCTAACCAGCTTCTAAGACTAGGCTGAATCACAAATCCCTCTCTAACCCCTGATCAAAGGCACTACTTAAGTGTGTGGAACAGGACTGTTCACCGTCTCCATGGTTTATTCTCCTCACCTTTTGGCTACACGGTCCCTTAAGAATTTAAAACTACTTCCACTCTTGTTAATTAACTTAAGCCCCACCTGGCGATGTTATTTAGTTCTGCCAGTCTTGGAACGATATGTGTTGGCGGTGCAAAAATAACTGGTTAAATAAACAAATCATAATCTGTGGATAATAAATGGAATTGATTGCACCCTGCACAAAAAAAGTAGGAACATCACTGGTTAAATAAGCAATATCACACTTGAGGTCATGCTGTGGTACTGGTTATCAATACAGCTTCGGTGCAGGTGCATGCATGAAAGTGTCATATATATATATATATATATATATATATATATATATATATTAGTCCACTCTGTCCATAAAGCAACATATTTCTTTATATATTGAGGATATATATATCTCAGATATTTAAAAACTCCCCAATCACAGTGAATAGGTTGTAACCCAAGAAGCACAATAACATGTGTATGTGTGTGCTCATATGATCATAAGTTCTGCTCCCTGACTTGGACTCAGTCACACTATTGAACACGTTGGATCTGTTGACCTTTTATTAACGATGTTTTTATTGAATTCTACAAATAATTCCATACATATACAATTCCACACTCCAGCAATCAGAACAATCATTTATAGTATAATCTGAACCGTCATTTCACAGTACCTTTTTAGTATTGGACAATCCCATACCTCGTGAAGACGAGTACCATTCTCTACTAAACATCTAATACGAGTATCTGGACAGCCAGGGGACCAGAGATTCATTTAGACTCATTAGACGTTTGTATTGCAGTAATTTTATTCCCGTATTAATTGATTGGCTCTGTTCTTGTAGACACATCGTTTCCCAGTCGGTTTCTTGTTTGTCCTCTTGTAGATCTAGTCTCCATGTCTCCAACATATCGGTGGAAGTCTCTTTGTCATAAGAGATTAAAGCTGAATACCACTACTGGACTTTCCCTTTTATATATAGAAGTGTGAGATTCTCCAGATACAGTAGTGGTGGATCATTGAGCAAGTTCTTGTATTTTGATGGTCTGAAGTGTTTTAGAAGTAAATATGTTTTCTCGGAAATACTATGACAAAGGTAATATGGTTGCCAATCATGTAAAGGTCCTGTATTTTCCATATAATTTTGTTAGCTGAAATTCTGCTCCTTCTGCTGAAATTCTGCTCTTCTTGCTTTAAAGTATGTATTAGGATCTGGTGAACTTATTGCCGTTTTTTTTGCACTCTTGACACTCCTTTGGAAAGAGTCTGTGTGTGTGTGTGTGTGTGTGTGTGTGTGTGTGTGTGTGTGTGTGTGTGTGTGTGTGTGTGTGTGTGTGTGTGCGCGCGTGTGTGCCAATCACTGATAATAGTGACCTAATTAGAGCAAGCACAGTCAGGGAGCAGGACCTCTCGGGTCTGCAGGAAAGATCATCCATTCTCCCAGCAGGTTTAGATCGGTTATGATTATCGATCGGTTGACCCGGAGTCCTGGAGGTACGAGTGTTCAGATAATGTGTTGTTTTAGATAATTGCTCTGAGATAAGGTCAGATCCAGTAAGTTGCCGTTAGCCAGCGTGTGCGATTGCATTAACCTGTCAATTCAGCCGACAAGCAAGAATTCGAGTAGAGCTAAATTTAATATAGATTTGTACTTAGTTTTTTCTGTGAAAATGTCTTCCTGAATGTTCATTACATCCATAAAGTAGAAGAAATTGTTAAATCCAATGGAGCAGTACAAAAAAACAAAACCTCAATGTAAACACCTGTCACCTTGGAAATGCTACACAGAAAGCTCATTAATCTTAAAACAGTTAAATCTAAAACACAGTTTAGCTTCTCTGGGAGAAAGAAAACATTCCATAGACTGATGATTAGAGCTGAGGATCTCAGGAAGACTGTCAGTTTCATTCAATAGTCAACACTAATGTTTAAAGTCTGTCCATAAAGCAACAATTTCTTATAAGGTTTGAGGTATTTTAAACCACTTAAAAGTATTCCATAAACATTGTCATGCCCTGACCCCCCACCCCCCACCCCTAAATTTCTCCACACTCCAGTTCATTAGGTGGCGATGTTGCACCAACCACTCATAATCTCAAAAGAAGAAAAGCAATACTTTTTGCGAAATGTAAGTAATTGCAGAAAATACAAAGTTTGTGTTTTCTGCAAAAGCGCTGCAATAATTTATAAGGAATAAAAATGTTTAAAAAGCATGACATGATTCTGAATCAAAAACTAAATAATTAATAAATAAGAAAAATGAATAATTTAAAAAGGATTAATCTATTCTGAATAAAAAATACTTAATAATTTAAAAAGTGTGAATTGGTTCTGAATTAAAAAACTAAATAATTCATGAATAAATATTAAATAATTTAAAAAGCACGGATCATTTCTGAATGAAAAATTAAATAATAAATAATTTGAATCGATTCAAAATTAAGAACTAAATACTTTATAAATAAAAAGTGTGAATCAATTCAGAATCAAAAACCAAACTTAATAAATAAATAAATAATTAAAAAAAAGTTGATTCTGAATAAAAAATGATTCAAAATGTCAGTCAATTTTGAATCAAAAGCTAAATACTGAATAAATAAATAGTTTAAGAAGAGTGAATAGATTTTGCATAAAAAAAAACGATCAAGATAAGATTGTATTAAATCCAACAGCTTTACCGATGATCACTAATATTAACTACCTAGCTTGTCACTAACAAAACACACACTTTCACAGAGGGGAGGCATCAGTATTTTCCACTTTTATAGCTCGACCGTGCTGAATAATTGCCAGTTTCGAGTTTGGAATTAAATCGGATATGGAATTTATGTACTCGCATGTGAAACTTAACATGAACTGAAAGCAGTACTCTAAAGGTTTTTTGCTTTTTTTAAATTTTGAGTTACTTAATAGTACAGTAAGTCAGTATTACAGACATGAGTCTTACTAAATGTGTTTATAGGGAGTTTTATCCAACTTTACAAAAGTGGCGCAATAATAGAACAAAAATATCTAGTCGCTTACGCAATCCAGAGCAGTGGTGATGGTGATGGATAAACACAAGTTCTTCTCTGTGAAACAGCTGTGCTGTCTCTGAAAGGTTGAGTTTAGCCATGAGTTCACCATGCTAATCACAGACACCTCAGTATTAAGGTTATAAGGTTGGCTTTATACATCAGTGTGATTTTAAGAGAACAATACGTTTTTGAGTTTATTGACATCCGCCCTCAGATGGCCATTATAAATGTCTTTTGCAGGGTGAGTCAGGATTCTCATTTGTGGTGATTACACACACAGTACGTGTGAGGTAGATAAAGATTATGTTATAAAAGCGAGAGGAACGTTGTTGTCTTGCGGTGACATCACTCAGGTACGATCCAGTAAAAAATTTTACTTGCACCGAGTCTGTACTGGTACCTGAGCAAAACTGTTGAGAAGGAGAGCATCAGGCTTGAGTCAGGTGAAGTTTCTTTTTTTGGTGGGATTTGTTTAGGCAGGCGAGAGCACCCATGTGACTGAATCAATCTGACTGCAGGAAGTGTGTATTTATTCATTTATTTTCATTATAATTTTTTTTTTTTTTATAATTACTGTTTTACTGACACTTTGTGCAGTTATTTATTCGCATCGTTTTTTATATACAGTGGGGCAAAAAAGTATTAAGTAAGTTCTCCCACTTAAAAAGATGACAGAGGCCTGTAATTTTCATCATAGATGCACCTCAACTATGAGAGACAAAATAAGAAAAAAAATCACATTGTAGTATTTTTAATTAATTAATTGGTAAATTCCTCGGTAAAATAAGTATTTGGTCACCTACAAACAAGCAAGATTTCTGTCTCTTACAGACCTGTAACTTCTTCTTTAAGAGGAATAATACACATCAAGAGAGCTGGTGTAAATGCAAGAGTAAATTAAAACTTTATCCTGATGATAATTTCCTAAGACATATACAGTATTTTATTACAAGATGTAAAACAGGACTTTATTAACACTGTCCTGAGTCTCCTGTTAATATTGTGTACTTTACACTATCGTCATGCTTATCGCCGTTTTTATTCATGAGCAAAAGCTGCCTGCTAGAGGAGCAAACACCTAAAATAATGCTAAGTGTCACAATATTTATCCGTACGCTGAGAGTTAAAGTGGGAGAAGCCCGAAATGAGAGGAGACGAGCTCCAGACTCTCACCGAGAGTGTGTGGATGACGGCTGCTGCTTGGTGTTTGTTTGCCCACGACTGAGACATAGCCGTATGTCAACACGCTGACTGCTGCTGCACTGAGCTTACATTTATAACCTGACGAGAGGGAGAGAGACAGAGAGAGATGTACAGTCGTGGCCAAAAGTTTTGAGAATTACATAAATATTGGAAATTGGAAAAGTTGCTGCTTAAGTTTTTATA
>JAQMYJ010000004.1:5142670-5175928 GCA_030014305.1 Clarias laeviceps | reverse complement strand
TCTTTCTATCTCTCTCTCTCTGTGTGTGTGTGTGTGTGTGTGTGTGTGTGTGTGTGTGTGTGTGTGTGTGTGTGAGAGATATCAGCTTGTGTTTATTTGGTGTAGCCTCTCTGACCGGTGCTGCTGGAGGAGATACCGCAGGACCACATGACACGATTCCATCTGTATCTCTGAGTCTGGTGCTCCACACACAAACACAAACGCACACACACACAAACGCACACACACACACACACACACGCACACACACAAACACACACACGCACATTGTTCCCTCTTAGTGGATTCACATTTAAACCTCTAGACTGAACACGGCCTCAACACCAAGTCTTACTTTTTCTTGTCATCTGCTTTGTTTTTTTAAATTTCCTACTTTACTTTTATTCTTCTATTATTATTTGTTCCTTTCCTTCCAGTCTTTTTTTTGTTTTGTTTTGTTCAGTTTTTTTCTTTTCTTTTACTGTCCTTTCCATCTCTACCTTTCTTTCCTTATTCCTTTTTGTTTTTTTCTTCTATTCCTTCCTTGTTCTTTTTTCTGTCCTTCTTTCCACTTACTTCTTCCTTTTCTTTTCATCTTCTTTCCTCCCATTTCTGTTTTGCTTTTTTCCTTCCTATTATCTCTGTCTCTTCTCTATCTTGTCCTCTCCTTTTTTTTACCTTTTCCCTTTCCATCTTTTACTGTTATTTGCTTTACTATTTTTATTCTATCTTTCCTTTTTATATCTGTCCTCCCTCCACTTTTCTGCTGTTGTTTTCCGTGACTTCCTTCCTTCCTTTTTCCTTTTTTTCCCCCCCCCATTCCCTCTTGTTCTTTCTTTTCCTTTCCTGTCCTTTATGTTCCTTCCTTTCTCCTGCTTGCGTCTGTCCTCAAAGAGAAATCCCATGTCATTGTGGTTGTGAAGGCCTGGGCCGCTCTTCCTCCTGTTCTCGTGTGTATTGGTTCAGGACACATCGTGTGTGTGTATATATTCTGAAGAACGGCTCCGTCTGCACCCACATCCCCGACAGAGTTTCCTTCCAGTCCGATGCGGGTCGTCGGATGTCTCCGTGGGCGGGGACTGAGCTGACCGGGCTGTCTTCGCTCCTGCATTAGCATTGGGGACGTACAGACTCGTTTCATGCACATTCACAGTCACTACACTTTGCTTTGTGCCCCATTTTGCTCCGTCACTGTAAATCTCTGTCTTTCTCTCTCTCTCAGTGTCTCCCTGCCTTTCTTTCTTTATTTTTTTCTTCACAGTCAGACTCTGAGAGCGTCTCGGGGGTCATCTGGGGCACGAACGAATACGGTTTCTCTTTTGAAACGGAGCCCCGGCTCCCCAGCCGCAGAAAGAGAAACATTTTGTTTCCATTATAGCTGCGGAGCCGCCGCGCGTCGCCCCTGAGTCGCCCCTGAGTCGCCCCTGATGGCCATAACACATTGAGACAGTGCAGCGGAGGAGCAAAGGCGTTTTTCTTGCGCCGAATACGTCGCATCGCACCACTCAGACAGAGCGTTATACGGCCGCGCAGGGAACGCGGAGTACATGTTCTCATCAAAACGGAAAAAAATAAATAAAAAAAGGAGAGACGTAACAACGCGTGAAGGATATAGGATGTTTATTCTGCGTTCATCTCGAACGTTCTTCACGCGAGAGCTGGTTTTGGCTCCAGCCGGCAGCGGCAGCGCTCGCCACCCCGAATGCGAGCGAGTTCATCCTGTACCGCCTCCAAAACACCCACTAAACCCCCCCCCCCCCCCATCCCCTGCTCCGACTCCAGACACGTTCAGAGTTTATTATTGAACACAAACCGTACCTTTTTTAAGTAAAAATAAATCCAAAAACGTTCAGTTCAATCATTGCGGAATGAGGCGGCGCTAAAGCTTAGCGGTTTCGGGTTTTGGACGGACGCTCTTTTGTGAAGTTCATGTCTAAGGCACACGTTTACAGAGTGATGGAAGATCTGACTCGAGCGTGTGAACCGATGTTGAGCAGCCGCTCGGCGCTAGAGGTTTCATCAGCACATGCACTCATCTGACTTGAGTTTTTTTTTTTTTTTTTGAGATTTAACATGATATGACCCATCAGAGTCAAACCCGCTGAAATCGTGTAGCTGCTTATTATAATTTTTTCTTTTTTTTCCTGGAGATACTATGGGGAGTTATTTGGTGTTTATTTATTTAGGAGGGAAAAAAACGAATATGAGAGAGAGAGAGAGGAAGAAAGTGGAGAAATTTTCTGCATGGAGCGTGAATGTTAATGAGGACCTTGTTAAATTAATAATAAACTCCTACATTAAATCTCGACTGTCTGAGAGAGAGAAGGAGGGACTTTTTATTATTATTTTTATTTATCTTTTTCTTTGCCCGTGGCGAAAGTTTACTGACGTTTCTGATTATTCTAATTTCTAATTAAAAGGCAGAAACGCTGGCAGGATGACATTTACTAATCACAGATTCCTCTCACCCGCTCCAGCGCCAGACGCTTCACGCTCATTTGCATGGCTGAGTCGTGGGTGAGGTCTCAGTTCGCTCCTCTTCTGTTTTGGGATGCGCAGGATTTCGTACAGAAAGTGATACAGGAGTAGGTAACACTTTATTTTTAAACCCCTTATTTATTTAATAAATCTCACCAATCTGGAGTCTGTGTGTGATTATCTGAACGCCTGCTCCAGACTCCAGACTCCGGGCTTTAACAGGTCTTGTGGTTTTAATGTTGTCTTGGTGTTTGTAAGATGATGGAGGGAGACGCTCAGTTAATAAATCAATCAATCAATTAGCTCACACGCGAACTAGATGAATATTAACACACACACTTAATGTGATGTAAGTAAGTACCATGTTTTTATTCATTAGTGCAAAAACTGATGACTGAAATCAAGAAAGCCGCTGTCTGATCTGTGTTTGTGTATAAATCTAATCCACGCCTCTCGACCAATCAGATTTACGGATTCAGTAGAGGACAACTAGTCAAGATTAAAGGCCACCTGTACTGTAATATAACATTTACTGTACTTTCCTCTTTTTTTTCTTCTTTTTCTAATCCTTTCTTTCCCTTTCCTTTCTTTTACTTCCCTTACTTTTCGGTCTACTCCATTTCCGTTTCATTTCTTTTCTTTTCTTTCCCTTTGTTTATTTTTTCATTTCCTATAATGTTCTTGCTTTTTCATCCTTTTCTTTCCACTTATTTCTTTGTTTTCTTTCCATATCTTTTTCTTTTCTTCTCCTATCATATCCTTGCCTTTTCATCCTTTCTTTTCCTTCTAATTTTTTATCCCTTTCCTCTTTTTTCCATACTGTCCTTTCATTGCTTTGTGTCCTTCCTTTCTTTGCTCCTCTGCCTGTCCTTTCCTTTCTTTGTTTTCTTCTTTATGTTCTTTCTTTCCTTCTTTTTCCTTTCTTTTCTACTTCCCCTTAGTTTCCTGTTCTTTTCTGTCATTTTTTTATTCTTTTTTTTCTTTCCTTGTCTGTTGCCTTTCTTTCTTTCCTTTTGCTTGCAAGTTTTGTTGTGTGTATGTCTTTACAGAGATCCTGTCTTTAGTTAAAGCTTTCCCTGTGTAGCCATGTTTAGGCAGCTCTCGTGTGTGTGTGTGTGTGTGTGCGCGCACGCACATTTTATACACACACACACACACAAGCCTGCGTGCACAAATGGAAACACTTATCTGTCGGGATTTATTTTCACGTGTTTTTAAAGGTAAAGTGGAGGTTAATTTGTTTTATTTTTACTTTATATTTTGTGTTAATTATTTTTATGTATTTGTTTTTTTTGGGCTGTAGAACGAATAATTTGAGTTTTCATTATTTCCTATGGGAAAATTTAATTTGGTTTATGAGTGTTTTGGAATACGAGCCCACTTCTGGAATGAATTATGCTCGTAATCCGAGGTTTCATAATTCAATTCAATTCAATTTTATTTGTATAGCACTTTTAACAATTGTCATTGTCGCAAAGCAGCTTTATCAAAATAATTATTTAAGTTTGTATGGAATGTGAGTGTGTATGAATCAAAATGAGCAGATCGTCCCTGGTGAGCAAGCCGCTATATATTTATATATCGTGTACTGTGTGTGTATACAGTGTATATATATATATATATATATATATATATATATATAAATAAATAATTCCTGGAGTATCCGTATCAGCTTTTTTTTCCTATTCACTCAATGCCACGTGGATCTGAAATGCAATAAATGAAATCAGCCTCTTGTCTAACTGGTGCGATCGTTAGCGGTTTCTACGGGACACTCCTCCAGCTTAGGTAGTAATAATCCAGGTGTTTGAGTGAATATTAATTATATATTTAAGGGAAAACGCTCGCGGTGTTACAAAATCCGAGCTTCGTTACCCAAACAGGCAGAAAAAAAAAACACAACGTTTTAAAAATATCTTCCCTGTCGTCCTCCGGTCGTCGCAGGCCTTATTTGCTTTCCACAACGAATACAATTCTGATGCAACCCTGTGTAAATACAGCTTCTCCTGTGTGTGTGTGTGTGTGTGTGTGTGTGTGTGTGTGTGTGTGTGTGTGCGCATATATAAGTGTGTGTATCTTGTTGTGTGTTGTGCCAGAGCACATGCCATGCTGACAAGCTGCAGATCACTAAGTGAAACAAAACACTCTTTAATAATTCACGAGCCCCCCCCCCTCCCCCCTCCTTTTTCTCTTTCGCTCACTCGCTCACTTTTGCTCACTCTTTCCCTTTTCTTTCTGACACACACACACACACACACGCACACAAATCCCTTTAAATCCTCTCTGTGTTTCAGACAGAATGTGGCTCTTTTCCTAATTCCCAGTCTTTTATCCACACACTGATCACTGGATGAAGCCAAAACACTAGGATTCACTGTGTGTGTGTGTGTGTGTGTGTGTGTGTGTTGGGTTTTGCCCTGTTTAGACGTCAGCTTTAGTTGATTGTAATCACGCTTTTTTTCTCGACCACACCCCTCTCTCTTTACACAATTAGCTCAGTCTTGGTTCGGCTTCTCGAAACGCTGACCTGAAATATAATTGTAGTTATCATGTGACTTTACAAACACAAACACACACACACGCACGTGCATAATAGGGTTTGAATGAAATATTCATGAGAGCGCTGTGTTAGGTGGCCCAGCTGTACAGAGGAGACGCCGGAGACGAGGACCTGGACTTCATTAGACCTTCAGAGCGAACCGCAGGCACCATCAAAGGGAAATACTTTCCTAGAATGTCAAGTGCGCGAGCCGATTCCAGTGTGTGTACGTGTGTGTGTCTTTAGAGAGGCAGTCAGCTGAGTGTTGTGTGTGTGTGTGTGTGTGTGTGTGTATGACAAACATGTGGGGTTGTCAGCTCGGCTGTCAGGTGTAGAGTTGATTAATGAGGATCTGGAAATGGTTTTGCATACATATCTCTCTCTCACTCACACACTCACACACACACACACACACACACACACACGGAATTTCTTTACCGTTTATACTTGAAGTAGTGCACACATTATAGAGTACACCAATGAAATAAACAACAAAAAAAAGTCAACACTTTGTTCATCAGTATGTTTACAGTCTTCCTGAACGCTGCATCACTTAGTGAAGTTAGTGACATGGAAATAAATCCCACAATGCACTGCATCGTGTTCCAGTCGAGCCAACATTTACTTAACTGGTGCTTTTTTTTTTAGGGCGTAGAGAGAGAGAGAGAGAGAAAGAAGCTCGATTTTGGTTCTTCCTTTTGGGAAGGGATGCGTCCCAAACTATTAGACAAGTTGATACTAAGTGTATAAGTGTAGCATGTGGTTTGGGGTCCAGCCTAGATGTAATCACTTTTCCACCAAACTGTACAGAAGAACCAGTCTCCAGTAATAGCGCGGTGGTAACGTCCACATGACACGGAGGCTTTGTGTCGTTTTAGATGAAGACTGAAATAGAAATCAGGGCGTAAAGCTTTAAAAAAAAAAAAAAAAAAAAATTTGTTCTTCTCCCTTAGTCCGCTGCTTGCCGTGTCTCCGTCTGTCTATTAGGTCTTCTGACGTATGACGGTTAAACGAGATTTAGACTGAGACCTGGTACATCGGTGTAGTTTGACGCTGAGTCACATGTTTTGCTCGTGAATCCGTGCCAGCGGTTGCATCCCTCACACACTCTCACTCAGAGTTGCCGCTGAAACAGGAAGCGGTCGTCCCCAAACTGTTCCCACACAGCATGAAAATGTCCAAAATGTCTCGGTATGCCGAACCATTAAGAGTTCCTTTCGCCGAGTTTGGTGTGGAAGAACTTGCCTGGCCTGTGCAGAGTCCTGACCTCAACCTTTGGGATGAATTAGAGCGGAGACTGTGAGACAGGACAACATCTCGTCCAACATCAGTCAGTGTCTGACCTCACAAATGTGCTTCTGGAAGAAAGATTCCCATAAACTCACTCCTAAACCTTGTGGAAAGCCTTCACAGAAGAGTTGAAGCTGTTAAGAGCTGCGAAGAGGGCGGAGCCAACATCATATTAAACCCTATGGATAACGAATCATGTGTTACTCAAGTTCATACAGTATGCATGTGAATGCAGGCGAGCGAATACATTTATATATAGTGTATATACACACACGTAGACACACTGGTATACGAATTCCCCGCCTTGTGAACTAAAATTTTGCAAGAAATTTGATTGGAAAGTTGTTTAAGGCAATTTAGGGGAAAGCCAAGCGAAGCACGCTTACATATTTGTGGTTTTTTTTTTATTTTATTATTTTGCATTTTGTGCAAGTTTTATTGAAGACATGGCACCATGAGCTCTAAGGTTGTTGGGTAGCAAGAAGAAAAGGAATCCGCGTTCAGTTTGGTTTTTAAAGCAGCCGGTGCCGAAAGGAGAAATCATAAATTAAAGTTATTTGAGTTTTAATGTCTATTTATTCCACATTTTAACTTTATTTCCATGTCATTTCTAAAGGTTTTTTATTGTTTTTACATGCTAAAATATGATTATAGTGATGGAAACTGGTAATATTGGTCATATTTTTGGGTGCTTGGACTGGATTATCTGCATTTACATTATTTTCTATAGGAAAACACGTTTCGAAATACGAAACTTTGGCCTAAGAACTTAAATTTGTATGCTGAGGTATCACTGTGTGTGTGTGTATGTGCTGTATATATGTATGTATGAGTGTTTGTAAGTATATACAGGACTGTGCAAAAGTCTTAGGCACCATATTATATGCTGTACCAATTTTGTTATATGTGTTTATCATGTCTGCATAATTGTATACAAAATCATTCCGTATTTCCATATATAACTTAAAAATTAATAAATAAATAACATTACAGGAGAATATATGCATGGCTGTAAAGAAAAATATATAGTACAAGACCAGTTTTCAGATGGAAGCAAAAAAACCTTCTGTACGTTCCTGAGATTTACATAAAAATATAAAGGAGCGAGTGAGACAAAGTTACCAGAAGAAACTCGTATTCTCCAGCAAGCTCAGTAAAACCTAACAGCTGTTTTCTTATAAAACTGCACAGATCTGTGTCTAAAACTCCTGATTTTAAGCGATGAGTTTTCACTCCAAATATTGACTTTATTTTATTACTCTTTATTGCTCTTTATAGAAGTTTCTGTTATGCAGAAATGTTTTCAAATGTCTTTTGCTTACGCCATATTTTTGTATGTGTCCAAGACTTTTGCACAGAACTACAAGTAAAACAGCTGTTAGGTTTTACAGCATATAATATGGAGCCTGTATAAAATTACAAAGAGATTGAAAGCACTTAATGGTCCTGTTAAAAGCTTTCTTTTCATTAAATATTATTTTTCTTTAATAATAAATATATGGTGTTAACAGATCCTTTACAGTTTTTAACAGCTCGTCAGTGTGTAAGCCGACCTTTATTTCCTGATGTACATCACGTATCTTAGAAACACCTCTGAGAATCGTACTTTATATGTTAAACGTCTCTGAGAAGATTTTTATCGTATCGAACCCGAGTTCGATTTAAACCTGTCTAAAGCCTAAGAGGGTGTTGGTTTCCTCGTACCCTTTCTGACAGACACACTTCAACGTCAATCATCTCGGATTGAATCAACTGGTTGGAGTAAGGACTAATCACACGGTTTGTGAAAGTAGCTGAGGAGGAGTTAGTTACCCCAGCCGACACGTAGACATCCAGCGGCGCCTCCACGCCGTCACCATGTCCGTTTTTTTTTCATTCTCTCCACCGTCGTGTGCAGTGTTGTTGGTGGAAGCCGTCCCGAGCGTCGTCTCCTCACAGAGTGTTCTGGTGTCTGTAGCGTCCTGACAAACCTCCGACACGCCGCACTAACAGCCACCTTTTCGTTCTTCTACCCAGACCACCACCTCAACTATTAAAGCCACTCGGCCCCCAGACATCTGTCCAAACATGTCTGAAAAGGTTTAAAACAACAAACCTCGCTCTACTTTTATTACACCAGAAACAAGCGCAGTTGTTCAAACCAGGGCAAATTCATTATCGGGTTTCTCCTCGTTTTTCCCACTACCATCATTTGTTATTCTTTTGACTTCCTTTTGCCAAAACAGCTCTCGTTTTAATTAAATTCATAAGTTCTCTCTCTCTCTCTCTATGTCGGAGATCAGGTTAAGGACGTGACGTGCTCGCGGAAGGCATTATTATAATTTGTTTTTTTTTTCCTTCCCAAGTCGTCCAGAGAGCCACGACTCGCCTTTATAAGGAGTTATAAAGCGCTCACGTCTTTCACATGCACCTCTTTCGCGATTCTGTTTTTCTTGACTATTAAGTCAACGTTTAACGACTTCACCTCTGCCGGTCTCGGTTGCTAAGGCAACCGGCAAATCTGAAGAACTTCTCGTTTCCCCTCAGGAGCAAAATCCCAAATTCTCCACGTCACAGATAAGCACATTTTTTTTGTGTCCTTGCCTTTCTGGATATTTAACACCCCAAGCCAGGAGTCCCAAAAAAAAAAAAAAAAAAAAAAAACCCTGCACAGTTTACTGAATATTGATGATGTTTTGTTTTTGTTTTTTTTCTTTTCTTTCTTTTCCCCATAGTGATTTGGGGGGGAAAAATATGAATGGTGACTATTTATCAAATCCGTCAGTGTTTAATTGAATGTGAAATGAGGGGCTGGGCACGTTGAGCTTTTTCATTGAGCTGTCACGACATGATGAATGGATTGAGTTTGCGAAATGCCCATCTCTGCTGTCATTTATCAGCGCTCGCCTGGCGCAGGCTTCACAGCGGACGCCGTGACAGATAAGGGAAGTTTTATGAGCAAAATTAGCTGGGAATATCACTCTAATGAGGTCGTTATTTATTTTCAGAGTCAGAACAGAAAAACTCTGCTTTTTTTTTTTTTCTTTCTTTCTCTCTTTCTTTAAGCCAATTCATTTCTTAATGTGCATCATAAATATTTAAAAAAACACTAGATAGAAGTTTTAGTTAACTTTATGTGCTTGGAATGGGTTCGTAACTTTTTATAAATCATGTAGAGAAGTGCTGCAGGTTTGCACACGTGCACGTTTCTTCCGTATTGTGATCGTAGTCGGCTGATTTTGTAATTTCTTTTGACAGATCGAGAACCTGCAGGAGCAGCTGAAAGATAAGGAGAAGCAGATGAGTAGCCTGAAAGAGAGGGTCAAATCCCTGCAGGCCGACACCTCCAACACAGATACAGCTCTCACTACGCTCGAAGAGGCGCTGGCTGAGAAGGTGAGCGCTGCGCACACACACACACACACACACACACACACACACACACTCTGAACAGCAGAACTGATGTTCAGGCTGCTACTGTTTGAAGGGTTTTGGTCATGTGACTCTAAAAGACCTGAAACGAACTTCTGGAACAGTTTTTTTTAATATATTTTTTTACCTCCTCTTCAGATTATACATGGAAAAAAAATATGTGAAGTCGTGACATGATGGACTCTTTAGCAGCGTCGTATTTTATCGCTTTTAGATCGGATAAAAGAGAGAACACTACTGACCCACGAGGGCGTGGCCGATTCAGTAGAGCGCGCTCAGATTCGTGGCATGTTTTTGTTTCCCAGAAACCTAATTGGTTGTTACGGTGCGTCACAAATTCACAAATTAGTCACCGGGTATTACCTCATCACTGACTTTTTCTTTAATAAGGATTAAACTGTGTTTAAATCTGTTATATTAACCCCCCCCCTACACACACACACCCACACACACACACACCGGATCAAGTTCCTTACATCAGTAGGGTTCATCCCTTTTGTGTTTCTGACTCCGTCATGATTTTCAACCCTCGTTTTAGACGACTCGCCCCAAATCACCTGACAGTGACCTCAGTGTCGGTGCACAAGCAACAGAACTGCACGGGACATCCATCGGGCTTTCGGTACGGAGCCCCTAAAGGGACATGTGTGGTAACGGGGGGAAAAAATCCATTAAAGCAAAATAAAAAATTTAAAAACAAACTATCAAAAAAAAATCTTTGGAAGAAAAAAAAATTATACAGAGCCCCTAAAGGGACAATAAAAAACTGGGGAAGGGGGAAAAAAACGGGACATGGGAGGGGGAACAAAAACGTGACTCATACTTCCGGCTCAAACTCCCAGCGCCAAAATACAGAATGAACAAGCTCTGAGTACAAACTAAATGTCTTTATATTTTAGGCCAAGCTTGAAAGTAAAACTCATGAAAATTCCCTCCATGCCTGTTTAACAACGCATACGTAACTCTAATCTGAGTGTTATCTTGCCTGTTTGATTCTACTTTATTTATATTTTAGCAGTTGACAGCCAGCCTTTAGGTATACTGATGACACCCACTGGATTGCATCAGTAACACTCCACTTCCTGGTGAAGAATCAGGTTTGCATTACTGCCACCTGCTGAACTAAAAGTGTAACGCTGAAGAGTCAAGTTTTGCGTGATCTCGCAAAAATGTTTGCGTGATCTCGCAAAACTTGACTCTGGTCCCATGTTCCTCGATTTTATTATTATTTTATTTTTTATTTTTACAACCATGTACAGCTGAGGTAGACAAAAGAGACAAATCCTGTGCTTGAGTAAAAGTACTGTAGAGTTGAAATCCTAGGTAAAATAAGGTAAAAGACTTGCATTTATAATCATACTTGAGCAAAAGTGTACTCAGCTCACAGTCATAGAAACAGTCTCTCTGTCGCTCTCTTTCTTTCTGACTGTGAACACGCTGTTTCATCACTATCTGCCTCTGTCTCCACTTCTGATTACAAACACCTGCTACATGATAACAGCAAAGCCAATCACACCATTTTGCATAATAGCCAGCAGGTGGCGATATTACCGCTTCAAATCCTTAATCCTGGTTAATTATTATAACGTAACTCTGTGTGGAAATAGCAGTGAAGTAAAAAGTACAGATATTTGATGTAGTGGAGTAAAAAGTTACACTAATAGTATCCACTAATAAACCACTCAAGTGCCCAACACCTCTGATGTAGACACGTTTGTCACGTCGTCACACGCGACCGATAATCAAACACACAGAAGAACGCAGGACCGACGACGACCGCATGAAAAATACTCAGTGTGAAAGGAAAAGTTTACTGGAAAAATATCATTGTATGATAAATGTTAAAATCATTCTGAGTGAAGCGCAAGACAAATTCGAACATTACTTTTATAAAATGCAGTTATACAATACGAGTATTTATTTACGAGCTAGTTAGCTTCAGTTAAAGCAGCAGCACTCACTGTGCTAAAGTGTTGTTTTGTGTTTGTTTTTACTGACGCCATGAAGAAGATACGTTTCATCTCTAATCTGTGTTTTTCATATGATCAAAGACGAAAAGCGCATCATAGGGGTGTGTGTGTGTGTGTGTGTGTGTGTGTGTGTGTGTGAGATTGCTCTGTAGTACAGTCCCATGTTAGGACTCGTGCTTCAGCTTCCTGCACAGTGGCAGAGCTAAAGGTCAAACGCACTGTCACTTCATATCAACTCTGTTTCAGCAGCTCTTATCGTCATCTGGTTTTCTGTGTGTGTGTGTGTGTGTGTGTGTATGGTAGGGGGCTTGTTCTCCATATATGGCTGCTGTGTATAATGAGTCCCACTCCACAGTGCTGCCTGACCTCTCAGTAAAACCGGTCTGCAGCAACGTTACCGCGACATGGCGCATATTAAAGGTTCAAGAGCTTTATAGAGTTCTGTACAGACCTGAGAGACGTGCTGTACCGGCGTTATGCACCTGTGAGGTGTCTGACATTAAACAAGAACAAGGCTTTGTGTGCAAAACTACGGAAGAATTATATATATTTTTTTCCTCCCAAATGCTGGGGAATTCCCCGTCTTAGAATCCCTGCTTCATTCCCTCATCCTTTAAAACGTTTTAAAACCAGATTTCAGCCAGATTAGAGGCTGTGATTGATTAAATAATCAGGAGGGAGGTTATTTCTGCAAGAGTGCTTCTTTGTCTCGCAGTTATTTCAGGTTCATATCCAGCACGATCGTTCGGGAAGAAAAGCGAAGACGCTCTTCTGAACAGGATCCACGCAGGACAGATTTTTAATCCCCACTCCATAAAAGGAAACCATGATTTATTATTTATTTTTAATTTACTTCCCCCCCCCCCTCCCCCGAAACAATGATCAGCGATGCTCCAGATGAAACATGGAATGAGTTTAGAGATTTCTTTTTTTAAAGTACTTGTTTTTTTTTTTGATGAGTGGAAACTATTTTAATCTACATGGACTTTTACAACAGTTTCATCCAAACAGCATTTTTTATTCCTTCAAGAGTTTAGCTCACACACTGTACCTCTAGAGATGGAAGGAATAATCCATTTATTTTCATATCCTGATTGTTGTGTGGTGATTCATGTATCGCCACGTTTAATATTTTAAAAATGCATTTTAAAGTTGCAGTACTGAGCAAAAGTCCTAGGAAAGTATTGAAAGTCCTGAACAATTTTTTTTTTTTTTTTCATAGATGTTTATTTTATGATTTCATTAAGTCATCACAGAAAAACGGTTATTAGATCTGATTTCCAAACATTTCAGTGTTCCAGCAAAAAATTTAATCTTACAGGAAAATAGCTGTAGGCTATTATGCAAACGATCACCTTTCAGACAAAAAAAAAAAAAAAAAAAAGTCTGGGTTTTGCTGCATGAGGAAGGAAAAAAAAAAAAAAGAAACAGGTGCGAAAAAAGTCCTCTGATGGACTGTGGCTGGTTCTGCAGGACGTTCAGTAAAACTAAGCAGCTCGTTTCTTTTTATAAAACTGCACTAGTTGTACCCAAGACTATATTTTGAGCAAAAAGTCATAACACCAATTATTGACTTTGTTTCATTAATTACTATTTACTAATTACTTTTTATAGTATTTTGAATGTAAATTTTTGAATGTAGAGACTTAAAAAATGTATATTGAATCCGGAATACAGTCGACCCCGGAAATTTGCGCTTCCTAGAGCACATGTGAATTGTGAAAAATCGAAAATTTTGGATGTGGTCAAAACATTGCCTGTAAATGCCTATAATTATAGTTTAAGCCTATAGTTTTAGGCTTTTGTCACTTCAACCATATACAGTTTAGTACACAGTGAAATGAAACAACCAGGACACACTTTATACAACATAAATTAACTAAATAAATTAATAGAAACTAACTAGCTAACTAAGAAACCTGGCTAGCTGAGACAAGACAGATTGACATGTCAACATTCAATTTTTTCAATTCAATTTTATTTGTATAGCGCTTTTAACAATTGTCATTGTCGCAAAGCAGCTTTACACAATCAAAAGAATTATTTAAGTCTGTATGGAATGTAAGTGTGCATGAAAATAAATTAACAAAAAACTAACTAGCTAACTTCGAGAGTAATTATATTGTTCTTAATCATTTAGCGTTGAAATACATGAAAAACTATATGTTGCCATGAAAAAATTGCAGGGGATATTTGCAGTTTCTGCGAACAATTATTAATTAGGTTCGAAAGGAAAATCGTGAGGGATCGACTGTACGTACAAATTCGCAATACAAGTAGAATCTTCACCTACAGTAGGTATCGTGATAATTCGGTATCAGGAGGTTCCTGGTGATTCCCATCCCTGCTGTATGTGACAAAAATGTCCTCTTTATCAATCACTTCTTATCTAAAATAAGGAATAGCGTATTAGTTAAAAACAAGGACTTTTTCTGCCTAATTATACGGTATATGGCTCATTGTAACATGTTCAATCTAAAGATTTCAACCAAAGCAGTTTGCGGTTCCCTCGAACAGGAATTTAAAGTTTTTTATCTTTTAACAAAAGTTTTGTATGTTTTTCTCGAACAAAAATCAGAAACACACCTATTGAATCAGCCGGAGCTCAGGCGTTCACTGCAGGCTGACCCCGGTGAAGAACTACGGCGGTCCCGACGCCAGCCAGCTCTGCCTGATGAATATGAATGAGTTTAAACCCTGGAGGTTATTAACATCGGTTTAGGTATCTGCGGTCTGGCTCGTAACGCAGCGACCCGGCTCTTTCCTCCTGCCTTCCATCTCTCTCTCACGCGCACACACACACACACACACACACACACACACACACACACACACACTGATTATTATTATTTTTTTTTTATAAATTTTTTTTTCTTCTTCCCTCCTCTTCCTCACCTCTCCGCGCAACAGCGTTGCGTCGACTCAAGGGGCCGGAAATTGAGCGTGTCAGCCATGTATTTGTAGCGAGAGCAGAGCGTTTCCACTCAGAGGAGCCACGGGACGGCAACACGGCTCACAAGCAAACCTCTGTGTTCGCTTACGGATGGCAGACGCATTAGCGCTACTAATTAAAGGCATACACGAGGTTGTTTATACAAGCCGAACCAGTGATCTATTCCTCTGGATGTCCTCACAACACCTGGGTGATGATGCAGGCTCTCGGTGAAGGGAAGTGACCAGAGTGATCCTAACGGATAAAAACCTGCTGTTAGAAACATGAGACTCCTTCTTAACACGTTTCTTTCATTATCTTACTCAGTGTAAGGAGTCGTTCCTTGTGATCTGTATTTAATCCCCTACTCAAATTTCAGGTAGCAGAGTTCATATTGAAAACCCAAACGAGGGATGTATCTCTGCAGGCGTTTACACACAGCAGACGTTTTATTTTTATTTATTTATTTTTAAAAATCATATCACGCTCAGCGGTATAGCAGGAAGCCCCAGCCTCAGCACCGTAAAAAATACGGCCGAGCCGCTCTGAAAAAGCGCTCTGTCTGTGTGTTACGAGCGCCGCGTGTGAGTTTTGGCCCGGCGAGGGTGTGAAATAGCCGGACGCCGAAGAGCTCGTTGCGATTCCAGCAGGCCATCGAACGGCAAACACGAACCCTGCCAGAAAAACACCACTTCAAACCTCTTACTGTTTCAGCATTATTACCTTCACCGCCCGTTTCCTCCACCGCCCGCCCCCTCTCCCGTCCCCCCACTCTTGTCTTTCTCGCGTTTTCATTCTCTCATTCTCACGCACGCACTCTGTATAAAAGAGGTTCGAGCCGCGTTGTTGTTGTTTTTATTGCGTACGAGCTCGACAGTCCTTCAGCCGTGAGTGACTCTGGTGGAATGGAGAGAATCAGATCTGACTCATTTCACCTGCGTCCGCTTCGCTCCAGTTTCCGAAAACACCGTGTTGCGGCTTCGCCTGTGGTTCTTGGCCAAAGTTGACACGAGTGCGAGGTTAATGAATCATGCTTATTCTTTCTCTCTCTCTCTGGCGCGGAGAGGTTTGAGACTCATGCTTTCAGAAAACAGATTGTTTAAGGTTCTAGTAAAGTTGTTTCAAAAGTTCTAAGAAGTTTTTCTGTCGATTAGTTTTCTAAAACAGTGTCACTAACAACAAAAAAACAAAAAACAAGGCTTGTAAGGGAGCGAGAGTTTAGAGTTGCTACTGGTTGTAGAAGCTAATTAAAAGTTTCTAAAATTAAAAGCATACTTTTTTTTTTTTTAAATTTAAGAAATAAAAATAATGCACCTAGGGACATGCTGTCATTGGAAAAACAATCAACTTTGCAGTAATAAGTTACTCACATCATTTCCTCTTTGATTATTTTCCTCACACAGCATGACTGCGTGAGTTTTACTTATTAAACATCGACATAGCTGCATGATTCACTGCTTTTTTTTTTTTTTTAATAATTGACAAATTAATGAATAATTAAGTCTTTGTTCATCTTTTAATACAACAGCCAAACCAATACCACTCTTCCTTTGAAGTCCTCCTTCAGAGGCTCCGCCCACAAAGTCATGCAACAGGCATCGCCCAAGTCGTGACGCTAATAAATACACTAGCTGAACGCACTGAGCACGGACGCTCCTCGTTTCTGATTGGCTGAAAAGCTGTTTGATCTTCGCCACGCCGTTTGTTTCCCTTTTTCAGGATTAAAATCACCTCCTTTATCTTAACCGTCTGTCCTTCCTGGTGAGAAATGAAGCGACATGCCGTCCATAATCTATGCATAGACTGTTATTAATTATGAAGTAGAGACGCGAAACGTCTACGTGAAAAACATCTTTAATAAAGAAACAGCATTTCATCTTTAGAATGTTTAGGTTTGGTGGTTTTTCTGGACTAGTGTGTTTTAAAGATACCCTCATCAACACATTGGTGTGTGTGTGTGTGTGTGTGTGTGTGTGTGTGAGAGCAGGAGCGAATTATTGAGCGCCTGAAGGAGCAGAGGGACCGAGATGAGAGGGAGAAGACAGAGGAGCTGGAAACCAGCAGGAAAGAACTGAAGGAGCTGAAAGAGAAAGTCAGCCTGCTGCAGGGAGACCTGTCTGACCGTGAGGTAACACACACACACACACACACACACACACACACACACACACGCCCATGCATTCCCAGATCACAGTAATTGCCCGTACGTGTCCGTCTAGACAGTAAGTATTTAACACTGATATACAAGCGAAGGCGATTTGAAACTTCTTGAAACCTCTCTGCTGAAGGTGTGTGTGTGTGTGTGTGTGTGTGTGTGTGTGTGTGTGTGTGTGTGTGTGTGTGTAGCTCATCTCCTCTGACAGACGTTTTCTGAGAGGCCGTGATGATTGACTGACACTCAGGAAAAAGCAGACAGGTTTATGAGAGCCGGACGAGTTTTAAGTTGCCTTTGATGAGGCTTTAAGGTCAGAAATCCTCCACCGTAGTGAGACTGATTAGGATTAAAGGTGCGTTCGGTGTTTTTATTTTTTTAATTAATTTTTTTTTATTTAATTTATTTATTTCCCCGTCAAACCACTTTTCCTTAGTGTTACTGTAGATGCCACGAAAATCAGCCAGATTCCCGATTTATGCCTTATGTTTAATGTTGAACCCTTGTGAAATATTCTATAACACTTAACACCGATCAAATACAACATGAAAAACGTGTAGGTTTCGGGTTCCCCTCGCGCCTCTCAGAGACGGTAGACTCGGGTACGGAACGATATCAACGACGTGAAACTCGGCGTGAAGGTTTCACGAGAATCTGGAATCTTCCACACACGTGACTCCAGTGTAATCACGTCTCGCGCCTTTAAGGGACAAGCGTTAGTGTCAAGGAAGCAGCATCAGGCCGTAACCCGCTCAGGAGAGACTACAGCGCGATGGAAACGGACACGCCGGACACTCCGTCAGAGAGAGACAGAGAGAAAACAGCACAGGAAGACGAACAGCCGAGTCTGAATGCGAGAGGATTCTTCAAACCTACTGTACTGCTCGTTTCTCTTTCTGTCCTCATCGCACTCGTGTGTTCTCTATCCATCTCCTGTATCTGTCTGATCCTAAAGAGACAGGCCGTCTCTGAAGTCTGTATGCAAACACACACACACACACACACACACACACACACACAGAGCAATGAAATGTACAGATGCTATGCTTTACCAAAATCTCTTCTCCTTCTGCGTGCAGCTTATTATTCATATTATTCATGTTATTCCTGCGGCCCGCGTCCAGGATCAACAGCAAAACACACACACACACACGACCACTTCCTGACTCCATCTCTCTGTTTGGAAGGCAGATTATTAAATTTAATAAGTTTAAATATCACGGTGTGGTTTTAATTCTACAGAAATGTCGTACCGTGGCGTGAGCGGCGATTATTTTTGCCCATCGAGTTCCGTACAGTAGAAGTTCGTTTAGAAAATCAAAACTGGAAAAATCTTGCAATAAGACAACTTGAATAACGTGTCAGGAAAAAACAAATCCTAGAACAGAGTGTGTGTGTGTTTAGTCACAGCTGTAAGGTCGCAAAGAGTACGACGAAAGCCATGACTTTAAAAAAAAAAAAAAAAAAATTTATTATGAGAATTAATTCATTTTTTTCTTTTCTCTAACCTGAAATATATGATTCTGACTGATTTAATACAGTAAGTATCCTAAGCTGTTTTCACAGTCCTTTCCGGGCACTTCCTGTTTCCTCTTGGGGTAAAAGGGTTATTCCAGTCACCGCTGCTGCTGCATAAAACCAGACTTTCATACGACCGGAGTGCTGTTTTTAGACTTTTTTTTTTTTCCCCCTTCAACAGCTGCTGGTTTAAAAAAAAAAAAAAAAAAAAAATTCCATAGGATTCATTCAGCACAACATTATTTTAGTAAATCTTTTCTTCTTTTTCTTCTTCAAAAAACTCATACTTTATGCGCTGTTATTCAGGTAACCATAACGACGTGCATGAGTCGTCTCTATACAGCACATCTCGTCCTTTCTGTCTTTTATTATTATTATTATTATTTTTTGACTAATCACACGGGTGAGTGAGACAGTTGCGCGTACATGAACATACACACTCGGGTACAAAGTGGATCATCTCCATACACTAGCGTTCCCGACTAGCACTTTTATTCCACGTTGTGTGTGTGTGTGTGTGTGTGAGAGACGAGACCCTGTCCTGTTTATGATTTACACCTGCTTGAAAAGGAGGAGCGCATGCATGGAATGGACGCATGTTTTAAACCATGAATCACAAATCTGTATAAATCTCAAACCTGTGCTGTGTATTCGTGCCGTACTGTAGATCTGGACCATGAGTTCTCTTTGGGGTTCAGGTTTTTTGCGAGGTCGTCACATCTTCAGCGCTGCTTTGTGATGACGACGTGGATTCTTGAAAGATGCTTACAAATAAAATCGGTTCGAACGTCGTACGTAGTTTTTATAATTTTTTTTTTTTTATTCAATTTTATTATTTTTTTAAGGCCGGTCGAGGCAGCTGGTTAAGGTTTTCGGGTTTTCGGGCCGCGTGTTTACATGCGCTCGAGCTCACTTTGATTTCTTTGTAATAAGTATCCGCGGCATGACGTTACCGCAGGCTCTCGGCTAATTCACTGGTTTCGATTAACATCTCCGGCCTTGTGTTCCTCCTTTTCAAGAGTCACGATTTTTTTTTTTTATTTACAGTTTTTTGACTATTAGATCACCTAATTCTCTCTCTCTCTTTCTCTCTCCGTGCCTGTTCCAGACATCTTTGTTGGATCTGAAGGAGCACGCCTCATCCCTGGCCTCGTCGGGTTTGAAGAAAGACTCCAAGCTGAAGAGCCTGGAGATTGCACTTGAGCAGAAGAAAGAGGAGTGTATCAAGCTGGAGAGTCAGCTGAAGAAGGTGAGAGATCAGACCTGAACGTCAGCAGGTATTAATAGAAACAATAATTCAATTCACCATGTACAGTTTTTTTTCTTTTTTTCCATCACACCTTGAACATCTACTGTATCTTTAGCTTTATTTCAATCATTGATTCAGTATCACTTCCTGTAATGATATTCTTTATTCCTCACGTCATCGATTGACTAGTTTCCAGTTTTATTCCTGTCTCAGTGTCCCCTCCCCCCCTCCTCCCCCCCCGGCTGTTTTCTGTCTCTCGCTTGTTTCTCCTGCTAATTTTCTTAAATCTTGCCCACATTTCACTTCTTGTCTCTTCCTTCTTTCCTAAAGCACACTGAGCACATATCAGGCCATTCCTCCAATCTTGTAAGTGCATCTCGATGTGAAAAGCCTGCCTCTGTGTGTGTGTGTGTGTGTGTGTGTGTGTGTGTGTGTGTGTGTGTCCGCGTGGCTGCCAAAGGAATCTTACGAATGTGCGAGTTGTGAGGCTTCGCTTGCATGAGCTCAGGCTTTATCTGATGTTTGTTTCTGTGCACACAGACAGACAGACAGACAGACAGACAGACAGACAGACAGACAGAGCGAGAGGAAGTGAGACAGATTTGCACAGAGTGTTCGAGGTCTGCCTGCATGAGCTCGTCTCTTATCTAAAGCCTCACGCTGATCCGGGTTTTAGTTCCTCGGCAGTCTAACACGGTTCGCAGTGTGCTGTGATGCTCCTCGTATCGGCCGTGCATCTGCTCCTGCTTCTCTGCTCACTTTTGTGTGTGTGTGTGTGTGTGTCTGTGTCTGTGTCTGTTTTTAAAAAAAGCTACATTTTGTGTTGACTGGCACCTGAAGACTTTGACATACATGTAGACACGTCGAGGTAACGGGTTCGTCGGAGTCTTAAATCTGTCTTTTCCCAACACTGGAAAAATGCGTTCATGGGAAATTCAGCGGCGCACACTGCTGGATTGTGTGTTTTGTTTTTTTACGGCGCTCGCCGGCTCCGCGGTCCAAGTACAATGAACAGTGTTGGCGGGAACGCTTTCAGGCGGGAGCACCGGTCTCGTAAAAAGTGTGCAAGTGATAACGCGCCGACAACGCTAGGGAAGTTCTGCCGCGGTTATTAGATGAGACGCAGAAGTGACCGACGTCCTGGCTGGCCCCGTGTCGGCGTGCTCGGTTTAATGTCAGCACACACACACACACACACACACACACACACACACACTGGGGCTGGCAGATGAAATTCTGAAATTCAACGACCAAAAAAAATGATTTAATTGTCTTTAATATATACATTTGGAATCCGTGTTAGAACGTTTAAGAACTTTTTTTTTTTTTTTTTCCTATGTAAGTAACATGAACTTGTTAATGTCAGTGTCTTAGACGTAACATTACATGATAGGATGTCTGTTTTTCTAGCTGCATCACTGAAAGGGCTTCTATTCAGCATGTTCACGGCACTGCATACTATAGGATAGATATACTGTAGGAATCTGTCCATGTTAATATATTTACTCATTCATATAAATATAAATAATTTGCAAATAAATTCTTTAAAAATTAGATTTTTCTGGATTTTTTTCTCATTTTGTCTCTCATAGTTGAGGTATTACAGGCCTCTCATCTTTTTAAGTGGGAGAATTTGCACAATTGGTGGCTGACTGAATACTTTTTTGCCCCACTGTAGACGATTTAAAAAATATAAATGTTTAAACATAAAAAAATGACCTACATGTAGCTGATTTTCAGCAGGACTTTGTTATTGAAAGGCTTGTTTCAACATCCTCATCTTACGCCTGTAGTGCACTGTGTGGGGTAAAAAAAATGAACCGGAGACTTCCGTTCAAGACTACGGTCTCCCCGGTCACGACTGTGCAGGTGTGAACGTCTTACATCAGTACATTCGTAACTGCGGTGCGAAAAAGGTAGAGCAGCGTGCAGTGATTCATGTGTCGTCGTTTTTTTTTTTTTTTGTGTGGCCTGAGGGTGTTCCTGGTGCTGAAACAACTCATAAACAGAAGTGTTTAGATTTCTGCAAATTCCACAATTTCAACTGATGCTCTAATGAAGGTGAAAGTTTCTTAAAGAGAATCATTACTGGTGACGAGACACGGATTCATCGCTGCGAGCCTGAGAGTCTGGAACGGAAACATCCTCAATCACAGGCCGAGAAAAAGTTCAAAAGTCAAAACCATCAGCTGGAAAATTCATCATCGCTTACAGTTTTCTGGGATTCCCGAAGGGCCATAAGTATTGGAACATCATCAGGGGAAAAGGTTCAACACTCGACAGTGCTCGTTGCAGTGAGACGCTTATTTATGAAACTTCAGATTAAACACTTCTATCGACACTTTGTTTTGAGGTGTTAAATCCTCCTCCCTATAGTCCTGATCTCGCTACGTCAGACTTTCACCTGTTTGGTCCCCTGAAGGCAGAACTACAAGGACGAAGATTCACTTCTGATGAAGAAGTGAAGACAGCGGTGCATTCGTGACTCGCAGCTCAGCTGTAAAATTTTTTTTTTTTTTTTTTTTTTTTTTTTAAATGTAAAAATTTTTTATTTACAAAGATCATGTCGAAAAAAAAAAAAAGCTGTATTTGTATTTTCTAGTCTTTTCAAGTTAATTCAGATAAATTCTCCAGCCAGAGTGCGGATCGTTTTTGACTTTCCCTCGTACCTTGGCACGGCGCGTACAGTGAGCGCATGCAGTGAATAGGAAGCCCTTTGTTATTTTGCCCGACCGAAAAACAGTTGATATCCAGCTTGAAATTTTAAAGGGGCTTTGAGTAACTAAATAAAAATGAATCCGAGCGTAATAAAATCATGATGATGGTTTCAACCGTCTGTGGTTTGCAACTCGTATCTCAGGAACACCGGGAGTGATGGAAGAGGGCAACGTTCCCACACATTCGCACACTCGAAGGTATTTTAATTTTAATTTTAAATTTTTTATATTTCAGCCAGTCTACCTTCTGGCTTTGTTTTGGAGAGGTGAAGGAAACCGGAGCATCCGTACGAAAACCCACAAAGGAGAACACGAGAAACTCCGAGCTCAGGATCGAACCCGAAGGCTGTGGGGTCGGCACGCTAGTCGGCGCGGCGCTAAGCGCCTTTTTTCTTTTTTTTTTTATGTAATTTTAGTTTTATTGCATTTTCATTTTCACCGTCGCTAAAAGACATCGTTATTATCGTTTTCCTGTGTCAACATACAGCGTTCACTCGATACGCTTCCGTCACGTACACCTGCACTCCCTCCGGCATGTGCGTAATCGTTTACGCTCGGCACAAAAAGAAAAGAAAAAAAACCAAAAAAAACCAACCCTCTGTGCTTCTTCACTTGACGGTGCCGTGTAACGCTCCCTCACCGGCGCCGTGTTTCACCCCAGAGCGCACAAAGCTCCCTCTAACAGCACACTAATAATAAAATTAGCTCTGCGTTTGCTCCTCGGTATGCTCGTTTCATCTCCAGAGCCGTGGGTGTGTATGACTTTTGCATATGTGCCGAAACCTGACATCCAAAGCAAGCCAGACGTTCTCGATGATAGCTGCACAGTTATGAGTACTTAATAAACTTTTACGGCTGATATAACAAATCCCGATCCAGACTACAAAACAACACACACACACACTCGTCTGAAAGTCCTCCCCTCTGTTGACGACGTGGTCTTGGCGGTCGGCGTGGAAACCTCCTCAACCTCAGGGCGAGACGTTAAAAAAAAGAAGCAAATTAGAGAGGCCTAAATGTCGCCTTCAGATCACATCCGCCCCCCCCAATAAAACAGAACAGGGCCCTTTCACACCGAGCGCCAACCCCGCGCAGACCAGATGCTCTCATGAGCCGCGATCGTCTGCACAACACCGTTTGACTAAATTGCGCCGCGCTCCGCTTAGCCGCGCTGTAATAACCCAACAGCCCCCCCCTCCCCCCCCCCCGCCTGACTTCTCTGTGACACGCTGCGCGGTGCCAGGCTTCGCTAGCTCTCTAAACACATGTTTACTGTCTGTGTATTTTATCATCACGCAGCCCAGGGTTCTCAACCGCAATGTTATAAACAGCTAGACGACATCTTCCTTTAAAAAAAATTAAAAATGTAATCCAAAAAGTTCATTTTATTTTTGTGTTTATGAGTTTACAGAATATTTGATGGCGCGCGATCTTATTTTAAGAGCCATCTGGCGTTTTTCGCCTCTGACTTTAACATGTAAACCTGCAGTCAGAATCAAATCCATAAAACACACACACATGTAAAGCAGTTTGGCAACTTTTCTCATTGTTGTATTTTATTTATACAGATTTCATTTATTTTTTTCCCCTACACTCGAGGGCGGAATGTACGCCAGGCGTTCAAGTCAAACCGAGACTACCGAGTGGCACGCAGAATAATAACCGAGCACAGTTATGAGAGTAAAACCTCCCCTTATTTCTCTATATAACTCCCTGCTACACTAATGCACGTATCCCAGTGTTTCACTAGTGCTTGGACACCATCAAGGTAGAACGTTTTCTCAGGACCGCCTGCTTCACGTTTGAAATGCCGGCCTCACAGGAACCACTTTAAACAGGCGAAAAACATGTGGAAATGTCTCGGAGCGAGGTCACCGGGGGGGATGTGGCGAAAAAAAGAAGTATAATAAAATAAATAAGAAGAAAACCCAACAATATATAAATAAATAAATAACACTGATGAAACTCTCCTGTGGAATTTTTCGTCTGCACCTGTAGAGAAAGTCCATGGGTTGCCAGATTGCACTTTACTACCCAATCCAGTACCTGTTTCTTACCATTCCTAGTTGACCGAGATCTAAAAAAAAATATTTATTGCTTAATATATCCAAGTGAGGTATCTGTCTATACATTTACTGTATAAATGAGCTGAATCAGTGTATATTGGGGATAAACTTAAAAACGTGATCTTTTTTTTTTCTTTTTCTTACTTTGTAATAGTTTGTAAACGCGGTTAAACCAGGGAAGCATTTATAAGGTCTTAAACCTTAATTACGTTAAACCTGTCCCGCTTTTTGTTGTAACTTACTTAATAAAAAATTTAACTCTGGTCAATAATAAAGATTTTTATGAGCTCATCTAATCGCCACCTTTTATTACACTTCATTTATTGAAATTTATTATTTTAGTTCAAATCAGGGCTGCGACAGCTGTTTAAATGTCTCGCTTTAGTTGCGCATTTGTTTGTTTTTCAATGCAGGAAAGTTAAATCCAAGATGATTTATTTCGTGGAATAATTACGGTAAACGTTTCTGGGTCACAAGGACGATTGTAGGACCGGAAAATCTGAGAACCGCAGTTCTAGAGGACGCTTGAAGCCGTGTCACGTGGACACTTTGTCCCTTCGGCGTCTCGGTCCGACTGGAGCTTTGATTAACTTGGCATCCGTTTTCTACGCATTAATTTATGTATACAATTGCGTTGTTGTGATTTCATCGCTCGCAGTTGCATGAAGGCATTAGTCCCTCCACACACACACACACACACACACACACACACACACACACACACAGTCTGACACTGCCCAGGCTCCTATCAGACCAGACAGTTGGCACTCGTGATTCACGATCCAGAGCCAAATGCTACTTCTATTCATTTCATATTAGTCAAAAAAAATGTTTTTCGATCCGATTATAACGCTGAGCAGATTTACCTTCCCAGTTTCTGAGTGAGCGGGAAAAAGAAAAAGGAGAGGACACACTAACACACTTTTGCATCCAGCTGTACTATACTATTGACCTCCGACCCCGTCGTGTGTGTTGTGTTTAGGCTCAGACGGCAGCTGCAGAGGCTCAGGCCAACACGGAGCTGTCGGAGCGCATCAGCAGCCTGGAGCAGGAGGTGATCCGCCACAGGGAGGATGCTGGGAAAGCGCAGGCAGAAGTGGATCGTCTACTGGAGATCCTCAGAGAGATGGAGAACGAGAAGAACGACAAAGACCGTAAGATCATCGAACTCGAGAGGTAGAGTATACACACACACACACACACACACACTTACACATATATACATATAATGAAGGCGTGTATACCTTTACATCCTTCTGTGTGAATGTTTATAACGTGTGTGTGTGTGTGAGATTGATGTGCGTAACCGTACAGCTGTCTCAGAGTAAAAACATGCATCTGTATCAGATCCTCCAGGTGAACCATGAACCACTTCACTGTTCCAGTTTACTCGGTTTCTTTATCCGCCCAATTTGTCGTCATGGCAACTAATTGATGCTGCAATTGTCAGATCGCTGACAACTTTTACTCAAAATGTTGTTTTTTTTTTCCCCCTCATCTAAAAATTGCTGGCACCACTTTTAACAGCTTTCTTAAATACGTTTACAGATAAGTGCAAAAGTTTGCACACCTTTAGTGTCTTGGGATGAAAATGATTGAATAGTGAGCGTTAAAAGTTTACGCTCCCCGTTCTGTAGTTAAATGTAGAAAACTTTTGAAAGTGTTGTGCTCTTATCGAGAAGGTAGGGTTGGTTATTCGGCTTTTCTCTCTTCGACCGCAGCAACTTGCAAGCAATTGCAATTCGTACTTTGACGTCCAAGTTGTTTATGTAAAAATGATGACATATTCAAACAGTGCACTCATTTTAACCTGCTGCTGTTAGCAAACCAGCTCACGGTTCTCCAATCGGGATCAAGAACACAGCAGCGCTGCTGTTTCAACATCCTCTGATGATTAATAGCCGTTGAAGGATCCATTGTGGATCCTCTTAGGGCGCTTTCACACCAGGCACGATTGCATTGTACCGTTCTCGAGACAACCATTTCCAGAGTGGTGGGAAAAAAAAAATCACCAATTTATTCATTTATTTATTTTTTCCCTCTGGTTCTTGATTGTGGAACGGACGAATTAAACCGGACCGAACTTTCCCAAGCAGTCAAGCATTTTCAGAAACGCTCCCTGGTCCCTATTGTCGTATTTATTTATTTAATGCAGAACTCCCAGTAAATCCCAGGCTCGTTTTATTAAAAAAAAAAAAAAAAACACACCACAGTCGGGTACAACATGGTGTTCGCAGCATGAGCCCCGAGTTTGTGGAATATCCGCTTTCCTTGCAGCTCTCGGTAACGATGTGCGTTTTAGCTCTGCTGAGTGTGTGTGTGTGTGTGAGGAGCCGACCGCAGCGGTTCTGACTTACAGAACACCTGCTATTTTACACGGGCCTCAGAGTTGCTCTGCATTCACTGCCAGGAGTGTATACGCGTCTTCATCTGCCGGTGTCAGCAACTGTGTGTGTGTGTGTGTGTGTGTGTCAATACAGTAAGTGTATAGGCATCTGGGTAGAAGTGGGATATTCATTAGAGACCAATATGAAGTTTAATACGTTCACACTGATTCTTTGTGAGAAATGTAATCAGTTTGAGCGCAATGTGCAGCTGAACTGATCACGTCCTGCACCCAGGATCCCTCAACCTAAATCCATGCTGATGATGTAACGCGTCCCCACAACATCCCCCTGCTACCACCTACAATGTTCCCTGAGATGTCGTTCTCAGGATCATCAGCCAAAATTTGGTTTCTTCCAACTGCCGTCTTCAAGTAAAGACGTTCTGGGCTCAATCAATCATTACTCTAGATTATAACCTGAGGTAAAATAAATCTGGGGGAAAAAAAATCAACCAGCCGTTTCTGTCTCGGTTTCTCCTGCCAGGTTTAGCAACAAAGCATCGCCTTTGAAACGCTCCAACATCATCTGCGCGGATGGAAATATAAGAGATTTGGAAGCGTACTGCGCAGAACCGGAGCTGATTAACCTTGTAATGTGGAATCCTTGCAGCAGACAAAAAAAAAAGAAAAGAGCACGCAGGAGCGTCTTCGTCTGCTCCATCAAAAAACTAAACAAAACCCCCCCAAAAAAAAAAACCTCTCGCGCACGGTTATTACGACGGCGCCTGGAAGATCGAAGCTTCTGTGTTCTGCGCTATCGTTCCCCATCTCATCTCTTCACTCAGGATTAAAACCAACTGCCGTCTTTTCTACCAGCCCGTGTGAAAGAGAGTAAAAGTTCTGGATGCAGTGGTGCCGAGGTCGCCCTGATCCGAATACGCCTCCAGACCCTGGAGCATTCTCTCTGATGGAGAAGCTCTTAGTGGATGTTTTAAAACACAAGAAAATGCAAATTCACACCCTTCTCTCATGCCGTCTTAATATGTTCACCCTGACTGACTGTTTCTGCTGCTGCTGCTAATAATAATAATAATAATAATAATAACTTTGCTCATGCTGTGTCTATTCTTCCCTGTCTTCTCTTTTCTCTCCTTTTCCTCCCCCTTTGTGTTTATCTAACTTTTACCCTGGAACACTGACTCATCTCCTCAGTTTGACTCCAAGGTTAGTACGCCTGCTTTTCTTCCTCTTCTCTATCTCGAACCGCCGCACAAACCGTTGATCCACCAGCCTCTCAGCCCGAGCACGTCTGGGTCACCGAGGCGGAGGAGGAGGCAGTCCGGGCCTGTGTGCATGCGTCTGTGTGTGTATGGGGTGTTTTACTTTACGCGTGCGCAAGATGGCCGAGTACTACAGCCGGGTGTTGGTAGTTTCTAATATTATCAAATGGACAGATCATTAAAAAAAAAAAAAAAAACACCACAGCATGAAGATTTAAAGGAAGACGGAGGCTGGTGGTTTGTGTTGGATATTTGCACCTTGGCTCAAACCATCGGTTGGTGTTTCGGTCAAATCGTTAAAGCATTGAGTAGGATTTATAAGGATAATTAAAGACGACACAGGATTAAATCTTGCTAATACTGCGTTTTCCTGAAGAGTTTCTGCGAATAGGACAAACTAATTCGCTTCAAATGCGCCTTTCTTAAACCCGTAGTCACTCCACAGTACAAGTAAACTGTGTAAGAAGTAAAAAAAAATAATAATACATGAAGTAAGAAGCGGCATAAAAAGCTAAAAAGTTCATTGTTCAGTTTATCTTCTTTAACGTGAACCTTTTTATTTAGAGGGGTGTAACCGTAAGGGTTAAGACATCTAAAATGAAGATAACACTGCATATATATCGCTTTTTTACCTTTATGCTATATATATATATATATATATATATATATATATATTGTGTGTTGCATTCATGAAATCAATGTAAAAAAACAATTTTATTTCTGCATGCAACAAAAGCATTTTAAACTCTGAGGAACAATAAAAATAAAAAAAAGACGCCAGGTTGAGTGTTATACACTCAAATAAAATTCTCAATGTCTATTCGAGTCCTCCTCGTATTAGTGAACTAAAAAGCCCAACTTAAATTTTCCACCTGCAGCGAACCACAAATGCTGCCTGCTTCTGTGTGATGTCATCCTTTTATCACGTGTACTGAAGCGTGCAGTCAGCTGTCGACCCGAATAAAAAAATAAAAATAAAAACATTTTAAAAAGGACTATTTATATAAATCGCTTGCCGGCGGATGTCGCACATCGGTGGTTGTAACGGCAAAAAATTTATTAAACATGTTTTATTTTTGATGTTACAAGATCACCATAATCTTCAAATTTATAAAATTACATTAAAAAAAAATAATAATAAATAACTAAAATAAAATACGTTTAAATGAATTAGGAAAAAAGCTTCAGTTTGTTAGAAAGCATAAAGATTAGACTTGGGAGCGATTGGAAAAAGGTCATGTGGTCTGTAGAGTCCAGATTGAGTCTATTCCAGAGCAACGGGCGTGTCACCTCTGGATTGTATGCAGCTCGGGATTGAAATAAATGTTGTGACGTTGCATAAAGTTGTCAGACAGTGTCATGAGAATGCATGTAATCAATGGTAAATATGGTGCAACAAACATTAGTCTTTGTTTGACTTTTTTTTTTTTTTTAATGTGCGTATGTACTGTACAGTATATCTATACATTCTTTTGGACGTCTGCAAACTGTCCATCAGACACGGAGGGTGATTGCGGTAAACAGAAAGCTGTGATAGGAGAAAAACAGGACCGTAAGTAAAAGTCTCATCACAGTCACGTCACGCAAGAAATTTCAACACAAGTCCCGGTTTGACTTGAACGCCCCTCATATGCACTTGTAGATGAAACAAATTACTGTAAGCCATCACTCACATTTAAACAACTATAAACCCCTGGATGTTATAAAGCTCTGACATTGGAAACTCGTTACATAAAGATTGTCTCAAGTCATCATATTAAAAACATGTTAGTGTTTATTTTTTTTTGGAATCCGCTTGTTTACTACAGAAACAAGAAAGTATTTAAGCGAATGTGATTTTGTAGCCAGACTTGTAGCTCTTAGACCTGCTTTATAGAGATCAGAGTTTAGAATTTAGCAGCCATGTGATTTTAGATGTTTTTTTCCCTACAAGCTACTTAAAAAAAAAAAAAAAATCTCTTAAAAAAAAAAATAATAAATGTCCATGTCTGTGCACGTAGCTACTTAAACATTTCGCTTTCAGAACTAAACTTCTGCAAACTATCTTGCCCCGCCCCCTCCGAGGTGCCTCTCTGACCCGAGGAAGCCTTTGGAGCTGTTAAATAAGCGCTGGAAAAACAAAGAGCCCGGGATGACATAAGTACAAAGAGTAAGAGTGAGAAGGTGTCGCATTCCATCACATCCTCTAATTAGAGTGCAGTGATTGTCGTCATCAGTCGTTCCTCCGGAGCGGTTGCGTCTGACGCTGCCGTCTCCTTCTCTTCTCACCTGGATCATAGCGCTCAGTGTGAGACTTGCTCTCACGCTCATTATTATTTTTTCCAAAGTTCAGTTCAGACCTTGATTTCTGCTGTGGTACTGAAAAAAAAAAAAGGACGAGAGGGTTGTAAGAATTTTTGACAGAACGTTCCATGTTTTATTCCCTAAAAAAAAAAAAAAAATAACAGGAGTAGCACAGAATTTAATTTCCTTCAGTATTGTTTCAGGAACATGTGAGCGGCGAGTCCCGAATTAATCTACAAACGGCTGACGATTAATAAGCGCAGAGATCAGTGAAGTGTGACTGCTCTCTCTCTCTCTCTCTCTCTCTCTCTCTCTCTCACACACACAGTCTGTTTCTCTCTTTCCATCACACTTTCCTACTACCTGTCTATATCTCTCTGTTCTCCATCTCTTTCTCAGTCTGCTTCTGTCTCTTTTAGTCTCTCTCTCTCTCTCTCTCTCACTCACACTTATGCAATCTTTTTTCATTCACTGCTCGTCATTCTCTCTATATTCTTTCAATCTGTTTCTCGTTCTCTCAGTCATGCTTTTCCCCTGCTTCTCTCTCTCTCTCTCTTGTTTTGGGATTAAGGGTAATGAAAGCAGTAGATTTTTGCATTTATTTGCCTCTTTAATATAATAAGCATCCAGTCACAGAGCGACGCTCCACGCCAGATCACAGGAGATCAGCCGAATGTGCTGCATAGATTCCTGGTATTAATTACATTCATTAATTATCAAATGTGTGTAAAGTAAAAGCTTTTCAAAAAATTAAAAAATGCAAGCTTTTCTTAGGTTGTTTCCTAAAACCATCACTGCTTTTCCCCAGAACATCATTAAGTGTTGCGTATGCTGTTGTGTGATGTTACTAGGCAGGCGTGGGTGAATATTTTCCTCATGAGCCCCCGTAGAAAACAAACACTGTTATTAATCATCGTCTAATCATTAGCCTTAACGTTATTGGTCCGGTTTTAGATTCATCACTTCTTTGTGCGAGTGTTTGTGCCGTGTTTGTGTAATTCACCGTTACAACACTGAGCTCCTGCAAAAATAAAAAATAAATAAATAAAAAATGCGGTTTTGATGGATCTGTTCCAGTCTTAAATATTAAATTTGTGGTTATTTTCACTGGACTTGTAAAACATTGGACGAGCTTCACCGGACTTCATTATTGTGGAACGTATATCAGTGAGAGAAAATACAGTAATATAAAAAAAAGTTTTTTTTCCCCTCTTCTCCTTCGTTACCGCACATACTGTATAACAAGGTTCATTATTGAAGGGTGCCAATTATTTTTGCAGGGCGCTGTACCGTAGGTCTCCCAGCACGTATAACGATCTCAGATTGAGATGAAGAGATTCTCACGTTGTAGAAATCCTCAGGGTTCGAGGTGGAAGTAGTTTTGAGGTTTTTGGCGTGTATGGAGAACGTGTTAATGGACACACACTTAATAAAATAAAACAGAGGAGTGTGTTGGAAAAACAATCCTCCTCTGTAATAAAGTCTGTCAAGCAAATCGATTTATTCTTTATTATTGAAGAAATGGACTTGGTCAATGATGCGTACCGGAGTAAGTCGTGGTCCAGGATGGATTACCCACAATGCTTTATCCGCGTCCCGACGTCTTAAAGGAAGCCAGCAGCTGCTAAGCATGTAAGTGTCTGAAGGTGGATCCGAGGGGCGTCTCGGCCTGTCTGCCGTCTCCGCGGGGTTTTCGGGTCGGTTTAGCGCCGTGCGAGGCTGCACGATTAAGTTGATTAGTTGGAGAGGCAGGGGGCAGTCGTCCAGCAGAAGCTCTTCACGCGCCGCTGCTCACACAGATGAGAACGGACAGATGTTGGCGTGTCGTATCGCGTGTGTGTGTGTGTGTATAAAGTGGCGCCCCATCGCGCACCTGGCCACAGACCTTGACGCAATCTCGTCTTGGCAGCTCCTAAGTCCAGGTCTGTCAGTTTCAAATAGCAGCACTTACCGCAGATGGAGCTGCTAATATCAGAGCTGTTGGTTTCCGTATACATCGCGTGGAGGAGCACGAGATGCAGTATCGGCTCTCCTGGTGCTTCTTCAGGATCATGATTCTCACGGACAGGCCAAAACGAAGGATGGACATGACCAGCCAAGAGGAAGACGCTGAACTCAAGTACATCATTTGGAATAAACCGATAATGCCAACCAAATCAACACAGAGAATTAAGAGGAACCTTACTAGTTTAAAAACAAAAAGAACTACAAAAATGGACACTGGGATTTGACTCTGTGTGTTTTTACTTTAATGTCATTCTTTTATATGAAGCTTGTAGGCGTTAGAAATTTCCTGGTCAGTACAGAGCTGAGTGGTTATAAGGCACTGGGCTACGTGCATGTCCCAGGTTCCCAGGTTCAAACCCTACGACCACCAAGTCGCCACTGTTGGGCCCTTGAGCGAGACTCTTTACCCTCAACTGATCAGATGTATAATGAGAGAAAAATGTAAGTCTCTCTGGATACGGGCATCTGCCAAATGCCAGGGATCACATGATGCATTATCACTGTATTTGTATTGTATCATGCAAAGTATCATGATTTTATCATGATTTTATATATACGGTGGAACCTTGGATTACGAACATAATTTGTATTTCAAAACACTTGTGAACCAAATCGAATTTTCCCATAAGACATAATGAAAACTCAAATTATTCATTCCACAGCTCAAAAAATAAATACATAAAAATAAATAATACAAAATCTCAAGTAAAAATAAAACAAATTAACCTGCACTTTTAAAAAAAAAAAAAAAGAAAAGTAAAAGTAAAAATAAATCCCGACAGATAAGAGTTTTCCATTTGTGCACACAGGCGCTGTGTGTGTGTGTGTGTGAAGCTAAAGCACACAACGGAAACACTGTTATCACACATTATCAGAAAAATAAGCAAGAAATCTCTCTATTCACACTCGATTGATCGTGTCGATCAATCGAGTGTCAATAGAGAGATTTCTTGCTTGCTAACGCAGGAGTCTCCAAATCCAGTACTGGAGGGCCAGTGACCAGCACAGTTTGTAATTCACTAACACCTAAACACACCCACTGAACCTAGTAATTAACAGAT
>JAQMYJ010000004.1:5087624-5138762 GCA_030014305.1 Clarias laeviceps | reverse complement strand
GCATCTTTTCGAACTGCTTGCTCACGCACCGTTAGGGGCGGAGTAACACACTCGGAGGAAAGCGCTAGCCGCTCCTTTCGCGTGCGCGAGCTCACAGACGCCCCTGATTGGCTGTAGAGCCGTGATTAATGTGGAAGTGCAAGGACCTCTCATCCCTCCCCCCTGAGAGAGCTCGGCCAATCAGCTCTTTCTGTGCCTCCGGCTGTGAGAGGAAAACGGCATCACCCGGGGTTCGAACCAGCGATCCCCAGATGATAGGGCGAGGCGAAATTCTTTTCTAATACGCTACACAGACAAATGTGCACAGTCACCTGACCATCATCGCCATATGCGGCTCCTCCCTATACGCTTGCCACCAAAAAAAATTAATAAAATGAACAACTCTGTGTTACAACGCCCATAGTTTTGGAATGGCGTGTTCAGTACTCGGGTGTCCACATACTTTTGATGATGTCCCAGTACAACTAAAACGTGCTTCCTCATGATGCTCCGTATACAGTACACCACTGTGGGGCGTGGTGTTCTCAGGATCATGTGACCGACTCTTCCTTTTTTATTTTTTTTAATTTTTTTATGAGGCTGGTGTGTTCTGATTTGTTGAAATGGACTTCCTGCAGCATGTTTTAAGTGACCGCTAGCTTCTTTCTCATCCTCCATATGAGTCCGAGTGTGTGTTGTGAGATCTTGTATGGGATACAACTCAGTGGGATGCGGGACGATTAGTTGTGGTTCCATCAAAATCACTCTTCAGTTCTACATATTAATGATTGTAGTGTCTTTCATAAAGGCACCAGCACCAATTTATATTTCCTTTTTTTCTCTTCTTACCCCAAACAGTATTTTTGCTCAGTTATTTCCATGAAATTTTTTTTCAAGTCAAAGTCAAACCAGGACTTTTGATCAAAAAATTCCTTTATTTTTCTATATACAGTGGTGTGAAAAAGTGTTTGCCCCCTTACTAATTTCTTATTTTTTTGCATGTTTGTCACACTTGGTTTCAGATAATTAAACAAATTTAAATATTAGTCAAAGATTACACTTTGTTTTTAAATGAAGATTTTTTAAAATTTTATTATTAAGGGAAAACAAAATCCAAAACTTCATAACCCTGTGAGAAAAAGTGTTTGCCCCCTAAACCTAATAACTGGTTGGTCCGCCCTTAGCAGCAACAACTACAATCATGCGTTTTCGATAACTTGCAATGAGTCTGTTACAGCGCTGTGGAGGAATTTTGGCCCACTCATCTTTGCAGAATTGTTGTAATTCAGCCACATTGGAGGGTTTTCGAGCATAAACCGCCTTTTTAAGGTCATGCCACAGCATCTCAATTGGATTCAGGTCAGGACTTTGACTAGACCACTCCAAAGTCTTCATTTTGTTTTTCTTCATCCATTCAAAAGTGTACTTGCTGGTGTGCATTGGATTATTGTCCTGCTGCAGAACTCAAGTCCAGATGGCTCGACATTCTCCTTCAGGATATTTTGATACACAGCAGAATTCATGGTTCCATTTATCACAGCAAGTCTTCCAGGTCCTGAAGCAGCAAAACGGCCCCAGACCATCACACTACCACCACCATGCTACTGTTGCTATGATGTTCTTTTGCGGTCTTTAAAACATTTCCATCGTTCAAACTTTTTTTTCCCCTGCAGATAGGAGTCTCATCACCGTACTGTGACGTGTATTTGACATCTCCTGTACGTGCCGATCGTTTTTACACCCTTCATTCACCTCTTCAACTTGGACCCTCGTCTTTTGTCCAAGTATATAAATCAGGCACTATGATGCAACTCGTCCATGACATGTCTACCCTCTAATGCTGATCTCCGAACACTCGATATGTGTTTGTGCTCTGAGACCAGGCGAGGAATCTCCGGTACAAATCACTGGATGTAATTTTTCCATAGAGCAGCTGACTGGAAACTTTGACGAAAAAGTCAAAGTCGCACATGCGATAGCGCTTATTGCGATTTATTCCCCCTTATTGAGATTTACTCTTTGTTACCTTTTTCTATGGATGATTCCTAATGGTCTCCTCCACGTCAATCCTTGTGGACTGTTTTTTTTTTAATTAATTAATTTTTATTTTTTCCCAAATGTTGGAAATACTCACGCCTTTTTTTTTCTCTTTTTTTATTTTAAACAAAGAAACCTTTCAGACCCGTCAAGCTTCACCGAGTCAGACGTCGATCAGACTTAGCCGAGTCCCTCCTTTTACAGTGATTGTTTTCCATGCTGAACTCGAGAAAGGAAGGTCATCTCAGAGTTAGATCATCAAAAACACGATTTGGGGAATCTTTTACAGAATCAAAACAGTCAGCTGCTTATTAAGGGTTTTGTCAGTGCCAAGCAGATGGCTTGGCCTGAGCCTAAATAGGAAAATTCCAGTTTATGACCCATTGTGTGTGTGTGTGTGTGTGTGTGTGTGTGTGTGTGTGTGTGTGTGTGTGTGTGTGTGTGTGTGTGTGTGTGTGTGTGCACGCGCACAGGAAAGATCTTCTTACTTCTACAGTCAGACTTCTACAGTGTCACATGTTGCTTTGGGATCCTGGCACTGTGACAGATTTGGGATAATGATTTGAACAATATGACATGGTGCCTGCCAGGGCCGGATAGTGAGAAACACTGTCGCAGTCGAGTGCACTACGGCACACTGTGTGCTTTTTTAAATTTTTATGTTTTTTTTTTGCGGATAGACTCGTGTAGTTGTTAAGAATTCTCACAGACCTCCGTGAAGCTGGCGCTCCATCTGAAAAGAAATTTAATAAACTTATGTCATTCGTTTGTGCTAATTTGTGCCATAAAATTACTGTTTGTGCTGGTTTGGCGAGGCTGCCTGCTGCCAAGAGTGGTGTCACAGCGCGTTAAACCTCATTCGAGTCAAAACCAAACAAAAAATCTAACCAAATTAGTGTTATTCCTGTGCGCTGTACAAACACGCTTAGTGTTTGATCGATTTTTTGACACATTACAAGTTCAATTTACTGTCACGTCGCTCTCGGATGTAATAGACCCGCGGGCCGCGGCGCTGATGAATTCTCGGGTCTGATCGGTCAGGACGTGCTGACGGATGGTAGTGTCAGCCAGATTAATATTAAAACACTGGTTCTAACAGACTGTTGTTTCTTAGAGTGACGATTTAAAAATATGTCTGATGGAGTTTTCCGTGAGGTGTTTGTTTAGTATTTTTTGGAAGGAGTCAACTGTGTCAGCGCTTTCTAACAGTCTGAGCTTAAGCTGTAACTTAACATACAGGACAAGGGAGCTTTGCAGTTTTTCAGTAACAAGGTGCATTTAAAAAAAAAAAAAAAAAAAAAAGACAAATAAGAAATTGGTGAAGTAACAAATAAACGTTATTATTAAAAAAAATTTTCAGAGGGATCGGCATTTCCCAGAACCACTCTTTCACAGTCTGAGAAAAGAAAAGAAAACCTCCATAGATGTGATAACCTGGTCATTCAGTACATTCAGGTCGTCAGCTGACTTCATTTTATTGCCACATAACGTTGCTGAGTCTCGACCTAAGCAACTGATCAACCCCAGATCATAACACTGTCTCCAGAGACTTGTACAGTGGACACTATGCATGATGGGTCCATCGCTTCATGCGGTTCCCTTCTTACCCTGACACGCCCATCACTGTGGAATAGGCTCAGTCTGGACTCAAGTCACATGACCTTTTTTTTTTTTTTTTTTTGGTATCAGTACTGAAGGGTAAAAACAGTAAAAATTCACCGTCCCAAGCTGCGTTTTACTCTACGGTCGCTTTGTGTTCTCTCTACAGTACCAAAAAATAGTTTAATAGTTTCTTAATAGTTTAAAATACATGAAAAATTATATATTGACATGAAAAAAAAGCCATAAAAAATTGCGGAGGATATTTAGCAATTTCCGCAAAATGGCGAGGGTTTCCGTGCTGCAAACAATTATTAGTTTGGTTCTGAGGAAAAATTCGCGAACTCTGAAATGCAACTTTGTGGGGGTCGACCATACTGAAGATCTATGAAAAAACACACATGGCATTGGGTAATTAACAACAGCAGTCAGTTGCGATATAAAGACACGAAGGTCAGCTGTTCTGGAGCAGTTCTTGCAAGAACAGTATTTGCAAAACCCATCAAGCTCTATGATGAAACTGTCTCTCATGAAGACCTTCCCAGGAATGCAAGACCAAAACTGACCTCAACTGCAGAGGAGAAGTTCATTTAGAGTCACCAGCCTCAGAAATCACCAATTAATAACCAGCACCTCAGATTAGAGCCGTTATGAAGGATTTACAGAGCAGAAGTAGCAGATGTACATCTCAATATCAACTGTTCAAAGGAGATTATTGTATATTTTGGATAAACGCCTTCAGTATTGTTTTACAGCGTAGAAAGAAATTAAAACCAGGATAGACCATGGAGTTAGAACATGTGATCTATCCCTTTAACGCTGAATACTGGCTTGATGGCTCACCACACTCTGCTTCCCACACTTTGGCTGTGAAGGTGTTGCCTGCAAAAAACATGCAGAAAAAAAGACATGCAGAAACATCGTCAACTAATCGACTATTAAACTTAAATTAGACTTTGGTCAACTACATCAAGTATTTGTTTCGCCAGTGAGGAAGAACAACAGTCAAGGTTTGGTGTGGAAATGACCTGCTCTTGTTTTTTGAAAATTGAACAACTGTTTTTTATTTATTTATTTTTTTTACAGTGGTGTAAAAGGAATAAAACATTTCAGATTTAAAAAATCTTTGAGACACACATCGGTTACCGCTTACAGTGCACTTCAGTGCTGCACTGTTTGATCAAGTTTGAGGAAGCTGATTGCGTAGAGTCAATCTCTACATAAATGTTTCTAATTAATACGTGACTTGGTTTATATAACACGTATCTAATGACTAGTTTGACTAATGTTGTGTGAGTGCGGTCATTAACGCGATTTAGTTGTTATAAAACCCTGTAAGAATCTTAGTGCGGTGGTGAGTCTCACCACCCCAGAGCACAGGGTTCAGTTTTTAATCAGAAATTACATGATTAAATTATGTTGCGTGTCCAGAAACAAATCGTGTTAATACTGTAGACCTCAGTTCAGTCATGTGGAACCGGATTTAAGTTACGTGCAATACATAATAATAAAGAATATCTACAGACCCCCCCCCCCTCCCTGTACATATCCATTTCTCTTCCCCATACATATATGTATGACCTGTGCTAGTTGTTCTGTCTTCAGTTTGATCCACACAGTGATATTTCTTTCTTTCGAGCGATATCCACCGTACGAGCCAGGACACACCGCGGCTTTCTCCAGCTACTCATTAAACACAGACTTGAGGCTGCTTTGATTTGCTAGTCCAGAAGAATGATCAGGTGTTGGAGGCATAATGTCTTGGCTCGTAGTCACCTATGAGCCAATAGGTTTGAGATCACCTTGTCACGGTTTAATCGCGCTGGAAACTCAGCCGACACTTTTGTAACGCATCCCGAGAGATTTTTTTTTTTCTTTTACTTTTTTTTTTTCCCCCTCGTCCTTCACTTCCCGGGTTTTTACGCTGTATTTTAACCCCGTAGACATCTGCAGGTCTTCAAAGAGCAGTCGTTAGTGCTTTCCCGGAGTAAGAAGGTTGTCTGCTTTATCATTACCTCTGCGTCCTGGACGTCTGGTTCGCTCTGCAGCGACGGCACTGGGCTTTGCCGCGTCATTATTCATCGACCGATGCGTATTGGCTCGGCTACATCTACATCTGCTGCGTGTACGGAGAGAAAGATAAGAGATCGGGTTTCCTCGATCGTGTCGTGATTAGTAACTCATCTGGCCACGATGCTGTGAGAAGAGAATTCAGACGATGCAGTCATGTAAACATTAAAACACTCGTAACAGACCTACAACGCGCTTCTCAATGGAGCTTAGCGGATACGGAATCTGTTTGCTGTTTTGCCGTAAATGAAACCGTCCCACCATCTGCAAAAATGTTTTCTTTCGCTCTTTGGATGTTTTAAGTCATCATTGAGTTTTGGGGGCATTTTGCAAGAGAGGGGGAGTAATGGAAATAAATTCCAAACGATATTACCGTTCATTCTTAATAACTTCAGATCAAATCAGAAGCATTAATTTAGGTGTAACTTCCTGTTTATGTTCTCCGAAAGATGTTTTAGTATTTTCGCTTGTGCCCCCTTGCAGGCAGACGAAAGACCAAGGCAAGAAGGTGGCCACTCTGAAACACAAGGAGCAAGTGGAGAAGAACAGGAACGCACAGCTGATGGAGGAGGCCCGAAAGAGAGAGGACAACATCACCGAAAGCTCTCAGCAGGTCAAGGTAACAATACTAGTCAGGGAAAAACTGTTTCCTTCAACAGCTTGGATTGTTAATATTTTTGAAACCAACGCTTCTCTTTAAAATTTGATCACAAAACCACCAACAAATCCCAGTAAGCAAGAGGACGCTAGAACGCGCTTCCTCCGAGCCACGTGGAGTCATCTCGTCATGTTGCTCTCACTGGGGCTTGGAGGGGAGCCACTTCCACACACATGAACTCATACACACCCACGCATGGTTAGCGTCAGCCTAATCGACAGAGGATGGAGTAATACCATGCTTCCTCTGACTTGTGGCTACAGAAGGTTACGGCATCACCCAGATCTTGAACCATGATTCGATCTTGCGGCGAACTCGTCCGTAGGCCGTCGGGCCACCCGGAAGCTCCCGGCCGATGATTTAGGAGCGAGTTACTTCGATGTAGATCTCCGGGCGATGTGCTGAAATACAAAATATATAAAGTTTTATTAGGTTGGAATCGTTTTTTGCCTTATAAAAGATATGGCATATGACTGTTTATTATGTTTTTCACTAGGTAAAAGAAAGAAAAACAAACAAACACCAGGCTTAAGAGTTTTCACTTTTGATTTCTTGTATTTCAGCACATCCTCACTGAACACCGTCAAATGGTTTTGATTTGATTGAACCTCATAGATCCAGACTGTACATTATTTATTCATTTATCTATTTGAAATCCAACATTACTGTCAAACACCAGCTATACAGAAATTATAGCCTTTTATGGACAGTTTTTCTAAAAGACCTCTGAACAGAAACACCAAATAAACTTGCTCTGCTTGTGTTTTTTGTGGGGTTTTTTTTTTTGCTCCCTAATTCTGGCCTCTTGGTCATTCTTTTCACTCAGCCTCTCCTTTTCCATATTTCCACTTTCTTTGTTTTGATTCGAGTCCATTTTCTTTGTCCTTCGCCCCGGGGTTGCTATGTTATTAGACTGGAGGTAGCGCAAGTTTGTGCGTCCTTTGTGTGTGCGAGAGTCCACGATGCAGCCACAGAGTAACTCGTGTGTACAAGTTGGGTCTCCAGGTTCCTTTATGAGATCATGTTGCTACAGAGGCCACATTGTGGCTTTTCTACACCCCACTCTATGCATACTGATGCACCCGCATGATGGGCCTTTTTAAGGGGGGAAGATGTTTGAATCAGTGATGGCCTTCTCAATCCAAGACTAGCAGCCACTGCCTCCCGCTTCGAGACACCACACTTAAGTCCTTAAGGCAAAGAGGGAGCTGGAATAAGTCAGGGTTGTTGGAGCTCGCTTCTCCGCACGTTATTCGCCTAAATGAGGGCTGTGTTTTGGAAAGAGATCCGATTCGCTTCTGATGACTGGCGCGCGCGCTGCATTGGTCTGACAGATCATTTGGACAAGACTGGCTGAAAGAGGTCACTTCAGGACGTCACTCGGGGGACCACAGAGCAATAACCCTCTTTGTTTCCTGTCTCTCCGGGTTCAGAAAAAAAAGGGTCGATCTAACGTTTCAGCTAATTAGAGGTCTTGATGATGAGGGTTCAAGCCCCTGAAGCAAGCTGGTCATGTGTCCGGGCGAGGTAGAGTGGTCAGGCGGAGTGCCGTTACGTCTGACCCTGAGGCTCGATCTCGATTTCCTGTCAGAAACTCTGAGGGGATTTGTGGGCTCCAGGGTAGTCAGGCTTGTTCTTCCCGAACAAACAGTGTTCTGGACGAATCGGGAACCTCTGATGAACCCAGCCAGATCACTTCAGTATGCAGAACACATGGACTTGCATGTCAAGAAACACGCCAGGAAGAAACCATCAACAAGACTGGAATTTAGCAGCAACGCTTTTTTGCAACGACCCCTGGATCTGGCCCTCTTAAATCACCATCTACGGAACACAAGATATTTTTCCACCACGAAGCTCTAACACACACACACACATATAAACACACACATGGAGAGTGACTCATCAAACCATCCTTCTTTCTCCCACAGATTAGATATTGACGGAATGAAGTTAAGCCATTTATTCTGAGAAAGACGGAGAGGTGGGGTGAAATTTAAACATCATGAAGGATAGTAAATACCTGCTGGAGTGTGCCGTGTTTGACCGTTCACACGCTGTAGGCTGAAGAACACCAAGTTCACATCACTTTTTCTTGTCACCAGAGGGCCCTGGTGCAGCACTGAAGAAGGAGAGGAAAGTGAATGCCGATGGAGCGACAGAAGATAAATAGTATATAGAGAGAGATGATGAGATCACGGTTACAAATAATGGCGTTTCAAGTATTTTTGACGACTGCTTGTGCAGATATGAATTCAGAATAGATTCAAAAAGGGTTTAAAATAGTTCTTCTGCAATGGCGTCCTTTCTGTTTGACGTACACTGTCTCTGAGACATTACTTCTTGGGATCGCTGCACCTTGTACTGTACTGTACTTCATTCTGTCCAACTTAGACCTGTTGTCCTCATTAGTAGACACTTTATAGCCTCATCTTTTGGTAGCAAAAGCGCAAAACACTAATTAGTAGAAACACAAGAGGGTGTCAGACTCAGTTTCCTGCTTAGAATTTTTTTACTTAACAGGTTGTACTAATTCCAAATATATAGAAAATTTTTTAAATACATTCAACATTAAAGCTCGGGTCGTAAGAGGTTAAGGGAATTTCCGGGATATAATTTTAATTTAAAAAAAAAAACATGTAACTTTTGAATTCTCCTGGTGTTGGTTTCGACTAAATAATGTAATATTTATACCCATACCGCAAAGAAAAAAAAGCATCCAGGTAGCAGTAGAAAGGCTGTACTTTAATGACTCTGAAGTGCTCGAGGTGGGTTGTGGCTTTACGACCTGCTTTAAGGATGCGGATATAAAAGAGTCAAACGGAAACCTTTTATGACTCGCTCGGAGAGAGCTGCTGCTTTAACGTGAAGAACAGTGGGGTACACCTTTCCCTCGGGAGGCGGATCTGTCTCATCTGCGTTGCCCCCCTTTTTTTTTTTTTTTTTTTTTTTGTATTGTCTAACCATTTCATTTATTTCACGTTAGCTTACGACAATTATTACCTGACGAACAATATTACCTTGTTGTCATCTAGGAGTTTATTTATCCTGAAAGAAACTAGCGCACACACAATATTAGCGTGTTAATTTAACCACGGTATGTGTAATGCAAGTGTGTGTGCAGCGCCTCGCTGTAGACGGTGTTCATATCATTCACACAGATTCTCAACCTGGGTTCCCCAAACAAAGGTCGCTGCTGCAGACTCCTGCAAAAGGAGACGATTTGCTCACGTAATGCAGGAACAGTTCTTGGCGGATTGTCACAGTCGAACGCGCGCTCCTTTAACATTCCCCACAAGTAGGCGTCAGGTGGGGTAAGATCGGGGGAATGGGACGGGTACAGGAGGGAATGTGTTCTGCCACCTTTTTCAAACTCGGTCCCCGTTCACGACCGCTTACTTATGAGCGGCAATAATACTCAACTTTTTCCTCCATCGAGACGCATTTCCAACAACTGCACAACAAAACTTGCGCTCATGCGCGAGTTTCCGTACTGTACATTTTGCAGCGTACTACTGTATATTTTCATGTTTATTTGTCCAGATGGTAATGTTTTAGCTTGTTTGCTCCCGAGCCGTGGTAGTAAAACCCAACAACCTAACACAATCTTTACCTCTGTACGGGTTGGCCAATGACTTTTAAATAAATGCCTTTTAAATAAGCTTTTCAATAAAAACAAAAATCAGTCATTTCTGGTAATGATCAAAAGCCAGCAGGAGGTATTAATATTGTTCAGGCTTCCAACAAAAAGCACATACATCTTCAAATCTGACATTAAAATAACCTAATATTACAGTGTTTTGACTTATGTTTTCATATCAAGTCTGCAGACTTCCAGGTTCCAGGTTTTTCCTTCATGCTAGTACATTCCCGCTACTTACAGTACTTCTGCTCTGTTGCACGGCAGCCTCCAGCTTTCATCTGGACAGACTCTGACAGATTTTGATTGACAGACCAGAGGAGGCCGTGTTAGATTTGTGACCACACACATGTCGGGATTCAGGCTGGTTGCAACACGCCATCGAACGCCTCTGAATAGGCAGAGCTTCTGAGACCACTTAATCCCCTTTAAGTCTGAATAATTTCCGATGTCGAGTAAAAGCAAAAGTTTTATACAGTTGTCAAATATCTCTTATTTTAACTTAGCCTTTTGGAGGTGGGGTGGGGGTAAAAAAAAAAGAAAGGAAAAAAAAAAAGAAGGGGGTGGATGTGGGTGCCGAACTAACCTTGGATGAACGGACGTTGAGAAATAGCTGCAGGCGAAATCATCAGCCAGGGACGTGCTGGCGAGAGGCAAGGTCAGCGCTCACAGAAGAATGAAACGGAGACAGCACTGTGACTAAGATGAGAAGGAAGTACAGGTAGGTGAGGAAGGCAGGCAGCCGAGTATGAAATAACAAGAGGCGAGGAGCACTTCCTATATAAAAGGCTCCATTCTCCATCTCATCACCTTGCGAGTGCGAGCAGGTCACGCAGTAGGGAGCGAACACGTGACTCATGACTGACACTCCAAAGTGTCGGCATAAAAGAACTCTTCAAACGCAAACCAACTCCAAGTCTCCACGGGCCGAGGCATGCACCGTTCTTCTCCAACACTCCACGTACGTGATGCATCGGCAAGAATCTTTTCTTTATCGCTAGGTTTAGGTTTGGGAATGGGTGCATAAGTCTGTTTGACTACAAAAAAATATATAAAAGAAAAAGTTTATAGTTACAAATGTAGATTCTAAATGAAAGTGTAGAGAAGAAATGTGGTCCTAGGCTATGCCTTATTTCTTCTTGGCTTATCTTGTGTGGAAGCACATTTATGCAGTTTCTGCTGCACTTTTTTTTTTTTTTTTTTGGTCGATATCTACAGGTATGTACCTGCCCTGATCTTAGCTTCATCTGAATTGGATCATCTGCTTTCTTCCTGTAAGCAAGTCTTCTAGTCCAATCATCAGATCCCGAGCTTTTTGTTTACACTTTTTTAACACCATATCTCACTCCTTTTGGTTTCTCCTCAATCCTTCTTCTCTTATCCGCTCGCTTCAGGCTGTTTTAGACTCTCTCTCTCTCTCTCTCTCTCTCTCTCCCTCTCATCTTTTTCATCTTATCCCTATGTACCTAAACAGGGGTCTTGGAAGGCATCTCACTTGCCTGTGCGCTAAGGGCAAAGTTTGACTCCAAAGAAGCTTTGATGGTAATGACTTTCTGCTTGATGCCTCACGGTCTTTTTTTCCTTCTCTTGCCCTGGAGAACAGCACTCCTGCTGAGGAGTAAATTTGGAGCTTGGCCTCTCTCGAGCCGAGCTGAGGATTTCGGCATGTACAGTACAGTAGAATGAGGAAAAGGTCTTCCTTGCCAGGCCAGGATAAACTGATGGTGGAGATAAAATGGAATCTTATCTCTTCTTACATTTCTGTGTGGTTTTCTTTTTTTTTTTTCTTTTTTTTTCTTTTTCCCCGAGAGGTCTATGCCTTTATGAATGCCAGTCATAGTGGCAGAAAAAGATGGAGAATGATAGAGTGAAGTGGAAAGCTAGACAGCGCCAGCTTAAAAAAATATACAAAAATAAAATTTGCAAAATGTAATTAACAAGTAAAATAATACGAACGCTGTACTTGTAGCACTTACATTCTCTGTAACCATATGCCCTGAAAGAACCTCAGCCAAGATTTATTTTTCTTCATGATGTTATGGGAGTTTATCATGCAGTTGTGAAGAAGAAAAGTGTTTGTAACTGTAGAAATGTGCAGTGTCCTGGGCTTCCAGTTTACCCACAGGTACTGTAGAGTTAAAGAAGAATGCAGGCTTCAGATCATGTTACTAAGAGAAATCACTTCTCTTCTTTATCAGATGCTCCAAAGTTTTAAGGAGTCATATATCAGCTCCCTTTCACACATGAAACTTTCAAGTTATTTACCTGGATTAGTTCAGGGATTTTCTCACTTGGCTTGTGTTCATAGGAGCAAGCAACAAGTCATATGATTTCTTACATTTTTTCATTATTATTATTATTATATAAAGTTTATGCAGATAAGTTAATCAACTCGCACAATGATGTGTGGTCCAACTTTTCTTTAATTTCCCCATTCACAACTGAAGCTGACTTGATCCTCCATCAAGACAAGCTAAAAGCCATGAAATTAAACCAGCTATTGTAAGTTTACTGTAGATTGTAAAGGTTTTGTGAAATGTGTAGTCTCTGAAATGTATATTATTTACAATCAAGCATTATATTCCAAAGATTATTAAACAAAAGAAGGAAAGAATTCACACATTTGTAGGACGCCCAAAACGTGGCCTACTAAACCAACAAACATTTCACCTGAACCTAAGGGACAAAAACTTTAACAAACCCTTTATCAAACTGCAACAACAAAAAACAAATGTATATAGAAAATGAATCAATATTTCCTTCTGAATTGAATGAAGCAGTCGATGATACGATTCTACAATTGATCCTCGGCTTCCTTCCTTGGGTCATTCACAAGAAGCAACCAAGCAAATAAAAGTTTTTTCCCCCCCCTAGATTCAGAAAACTAACAACAAAGATTCCTGTGTCTTTATTGTAACAGTGTGATAACCCGACTCACACCTGAAGCTAGCACATAAATCAGTCTTAAATGTATTTTAAACATTTTGTACTACATTTTCTCATCTCAACCGTAGCAGACGTACCTCACACCTAAACGACAAGCACCTTGTCACTTTCTAGTGTGGTTTGTAGAGTTAGCCCTGATTTAACTCTTATCTCTACATAAAAGTGTGCAAATGCAACTTTGTTTAATTCAACTGTCTAAAACACACATTTTTCTTAAGAGGAACTCCATATCTAATCAGGAGCTCTGGACGACAAGGTGGGAAACTTCTCCTGCCCCGGGCTCCTGCACTTAATAGACTTGCGAGCACTTTTTATTGGGCCTGTTTGCGGGGTGGTTACACTTGATGTTGCAGCGCTGTAGGCCACGCTTTGCGTTTTTCAAGCCAGGAGAGACAGACTCCCGCTGCTCTTTTCCGTTTCCTCTGTAAACATTAGCGACTCTTCTCCTTCGTCTGCCAAGACCACTAGAAAAGCGTTTTCTCACCCCCCGCAGAGAAATCTGGCTGTCTCTTACCGCATCTGTGTTGCGAGACACTCTGTTTGCTCCAGGGAACGTGCACTAAATAAAAATTATGGGTTTTTTTTTGTTGTTGTTTTTTCCCTTTTGCAGCACTCTATTTCAGCTAAATCAGTGTCTTAAGCTCTTAATATGCTGTAACTCTGATTCATTGTTATTTTTGCAGTTTTGCATTTTTTTTTACATTTTATTTAAGCTTTGGTCTAAGAGATTTGTGAGATTTAGATTTACTCTAACAACACCAGTCACCTCCACCTTCTAAAGAGATGAACTTCACCAAAAGCAGTTTATGTCCAGCTTTCGCCCTTGCTTCAGTGGATAATCTCACAATAATACTTTAGATTATTACCAAAGAGCTGCTGCTGTAATCATAAAGACTGTTCTGTGCTCATCCCAGGATCCCTACTACTTGTTTTTACTCAACTACACCTGCGTACTGTAATCACACACAGCAAAATCACACGAGAGAGAAACGAGTCGGCCTCACCGGTTTCAATGAATCACTTGATTCTGTCCTGATGGTGAATAATCCTAATTAAGGAAAATCCTCAACAAAAAAAATTGAGTTCACAGTCCAATACAGTGGAAAACAGCTCAAAATGGAGAAAATTAGAGACAAAAAGGCGTTCGGGATTCCCCTCATGATTTAAAGGCTCAGAGAGGACACTTCATTGTGAGATTCATTTCCTTAGGCGTGGTTACGGTTTTTGGCCACATGGTGGAGAAAGTGGACAGAGTTTTATTCAAGTGGTATGTTTATTATTCAGGTTGGTATGCTTTACATTGTATACTCATGCTAAAGGCGTAAATAAGACTCACTTTGTCTAACTTAAGAACTAATCGGACTTAGGAACATGCTCTCGGAACGGAACTCGTTTGTAAGTCGAGGACTACCTGTACTGCGGACCGTACAGACCTACTTTCACACATGCTGCAACCAACAGTTGGTGTAGTTAATGACCTTATTAAACCTGGTCTTATGCGCTACATCACCATTCGTGGAACGCCTCTCGTCCAATCAGAACTAACTGTTGTATAATTGATCCATAATCCTACTATCTGCTGTAGACATGTTGTCTACTTAAGAAGTTTGTCCTTTCCACTGAAAGCCATGGATCGTTCATTAAAATTCTATATTTGAATTCCTGGAGAAACAGCACTGTGACAGTCTGTTGTTAAAAACACTGTATAAAGAAATTAAACACGTCCCTCAGAAGGGTGCTAAAAATTCTGCACCTTTCTGTTTATAGGTATGTGACTTGGCACAGTCCCATAGTTCCTAGGGATGCTTATGCTAGCTGATCCTGACAAGCTTTTATTTATTAACGCTTATTCCTTTAACAGGCCGGTAAAAATGAGCACACTGTCAAATATAATTTCGCTGTGTTTTGCTGCTCATCTGCAAATGTATCCTGTCTGTTTCTGTGCTCGATTTCTCCCCGAGCCTCTCAACAGCTCATCCAGTCCCAGCGCTCCTCCATGTGGCTTTAATTTGGTCCTCCCCGAGGTGTCTCTTTCTATCAGTTGTGCAGTTTTGGCACCGGGAGCATTAGCGTAATGAGATATTGACCGTACAAAAAGGATTAGCGTCACTTTAAATCAAGCCAAAGTGATTGTGCTGTGTCTTAAGAATGTGGAGCTGTTGTTTGGCACGGAAGAGACATGAGCATATATGGTCAAAGATAGACTTTTTATTGTTTTTTTGTTTTGTTTTGTTTTCCCCCCCTCTGTTTCGATGCTGCTCTGTTTGGTCTCACCCTTCACCCTACAGGCTTCATCTTCCAGTAATTGCTGCCATTAGTTTCAAAGATTTTATTCAGGGCAGATGCGGGCATTCCAGAAGACGAGCGCGCCGCATGCTTAAGTCTGTTTGTGCAGAAGGAAGAAGAATCGCTGTGTTTTTTAGACTAGGGTGATCACAGCTTTTCTATACAGATGGGTCACAATTTGAGAACAAAATAAATAAATAAACAACATAACGTGTGTTCGGCAAGCCTCCAGAACGACATCATTTTTACTTTGGCTTTGCACTTGAAAGACTCTTCCTCAAAAGGTCTTCTATCAAGATGTTCAACTGGGTTAGGATCTTACCTTTAACTTATCTAGACTGTGAAGGCCAAAGCATTTCAGACAGCTTCATTTTTCATCCATGTTAAACAGTAAATAAACCCTTGTGGATGTGGGCGGAGTCATCCTAGAAGAAACCACGCCCATCAGGATAAAAATGTTTCATCATATCATAGAAGTGATGAGTCAGAGTAACTTTGGGCTGAAGTTTCTACTAAGAGGACACGTCATTCCAAATCATGCTAGCAAAATAAAATAAAAAGTAAATGCCCCCAACTAGCTGATTTTACTAGTTGTGCCCTCACTTGGTTTGCGTGGAATTGCACACCTATAAGGGCGCGTTTTCCTTTGAATTTTGGAATGTGCGTGGAATGAAAGTGTGAGTTTGCGTTTATTAAATAGATTTCAATTGCGCCCTCATTACAGTGGTTTCCATTTAAATTTCAAAGTAGCCTATCTTCACTTTTGATCCAATGAAATCTCTTCTCTTCTGATGCCTTTGTTACTTGAAGCTCGGTACACCTGCGAAAACCCTTTTAAAATCAGTTTTTACATGATGCGTACACAAACAGACGGACAAAAATCTCAAAAAACATCTGTGTGTTCTCTTACTCATCTTGCGTCCTCCAAATTTACGGCCGCAAATATCTTCAGTGTACAGACCTAGTACTTCACATCTGCTTCTAGAGTTGGTTTCTCTGTTGCTGTTTGTTGAATAACTTTTGAGACTCTTTCTGGCTGAATCTAAGCATTATTTCTCAATCCACTACACATCACTGTGTATTAATTTACTATATATTATTGATGGGGAGAAACATTCAGTTACATATCGTGATTCTTTTGTCTTTTGCATAGCAATTCATCTATCGCCATCATATTAAACACTATTTAAGAATTGGATGTTACTCAAGTTCATATGCATGTGAAAGCAGGCCAGCGAATACTTTTGACAATATATAGTGCATCTTTGCATTTGAGGTGGTAACATTTTACAGTTCCTCCATCATCCTCCAGGTGGTGCGCTCTTAACTATTCACACATTGGCAGGCAGCACAGCGTCCCTTGTAGTGAGAGAAAAGTAATCGATGTTTGTTTAGAACTAACAAAATCTTGATCAATCAGGATATTAATAAAATTTATACTAATCGAATCATTATATCGTATCGGTCAATCCATGCAGTTGATCATCCCTACTGTATATACAGTATCCACGTTTTACCTGTGTGATTGTCGAAGCACATGTAGCATGTTGATTGAGGTAGGTTTTTCTGTGCTGCTGGCCTACTTTTTGGTCTACTTTTGAAGAGACGTCTCGTCATTGCATTTGACGAACCCAGACACATGAAAATACCAGGTGTGAACAAATGTCTGTCAGAGGTGTCCAATCAAGATGGCTATTAATACCAACTCTGAACACAGACATAATGGCTGAAGCTTGACTCATGACCCGTTCCTGTTTATGAGTAACCGAAGTGCAGAAAGGAAACCGATGTGGCGCTTCTGACTTGTGTCATGGTTCTTGGTTGAGTCATGCGTGAGCGTGTGACTCAGACGTCCAATTGCATCTGACCTCAATCACCCAAGCCTTTATACAGTACCTCACCTCCTGACGCACTCATCTTGATGTTGACCCCAGCACTCTTTCATTTTTACGACCTACCTGCTTCCTCGCTTCCTGTCACCTGTTGATTTTATTCATTTATTTTTTATTTGATAATTCTTCTTGGTTATTGCTTTTTGAATTATTTTTTTTTGTTTGTTTAACAGGACTCGCTAAAGCAGAAAGACGAACGAATCGAGGAACTGGAGGAGGCGCTACGGGAGAGTGTCCAGATCACTGCGGAGAGAGAGATGGTGCTGGCACAAGAGGAAGCCGCGCGCACACATGCAGAGAAGCAGGTCAGAGCGCCACAATCAACACACATCCCGTGCTAATTATTCCTTTTGGTTGGAAAGTCATTTAAGCTTTTTTTTTTTTTTTTAAATAACATTCCCCAAACAAAACGTACTTTGTGTTGACTTTCACAGAACAGTTTATATATATTTTTTGTATATAGTGTCTAGTGCTAGGAGGCAGGCATGATGTGGTGTTGGCTCAGACACACTACGTCAGGGCTACACGAAGCCGCTCCATCTTTCTCTGTATCTAGTTTTTCCTAATGTGCAGCTATATATACATAACTAACATTCCTATGTTTTATTTATTATTATTATTATTAGTTCACTGCAATAATTTGAGATTTTGACCTCATTTTCTTTTATATTAAAATTCTCATTCTGATCATTTAACATTTCCCACCCACTGACTTACCTACTGTAACAACCACGAGACACACACGCGCGCACACACACACACACACACACACACACACACACACACACACACACACACACACACACACACACACACACACACACCCTCACCCTCTCATATAACATCCATCCCTATAGTTCCCCTGAGTCGCAAGGCACTGGTTCTTTTCCTACATTACAGGGCTGCATTACAATCTCTTAAGAAAGTGCTATCCACCCACTTCCACATGCATAAGCTCAAGTTATGATTTACTCATGTCGCTGTGAAAGACCATATGTCGTCCCTGTTACTCAGAGACCACTTTTTTTTCCTCTTGACCTCCCAGTCCTCCCAGTGTGGCTACGTCATTGTCGGGAACTTCTTTTTGAAACTTCTGAAAGTAGGGAGCTAATGCTTTTCTCCCGCATCAATGAAGCGTGTACTCACCATGCTTTTAAGGTATATTACATCTGCTAACTCTTCTTAGCTGAGACAATAAAGGTCTCCACAAAGGAACGAACCGAACATTGGAGTTGGAGAAATCGATGAGCGCGAGACCACGTTTTTTTTTTTTTATATAATAATTACAGTATAACTCCTTATTTTAAAAGTTGTGACAAGTCAAGGTACGTCACTGAATCATCTCTAAGTCCTGCGCAGCTTATTCTCTCCTGCTAACACTGAATATTGTTAAATACACAAGATTTCACAACCTTTCTTTGATACTTATGGGAACACTACTAACGTAAGGGATACTTAAAGGAAGTTTTTTTTATTTATTTATTTATTTTTTCAACATACACGTATAAGGTACTTTTAGATCCTGTTTTATGGAGAGTTTAATGCACATCTACAGAAGAGTAGCATCTCTCAAGCCGTCACAGCACAGCAGAGCGCAGCACATCACATCACTACAGCACTTCTACGGATCATGCCAGCCTCACATCACCCTGCCAGCACGAGGCCATTTAACAACATTCATGTGCCATGCGCCTGCCTGTGTTTGTGTCTCCAGTCAGTCTTCATTTGGAAAATAAATCACTCCTGTATACCAAGTAAGGCGAAATAAGAACCTTAGCCTTTTTTTTTTCTTTTTCTTCTTCTTCTTTTTTCCACACACATGCATCAAAAACGAGTCACTTGGTGTTTTCATGGCACCCGAAGACTATAAATCACAGTGCCCGTGTTTGGCCTGGAGATGGCATCAGAAAGAAAACGCTCCCACCGAACGAGTCTTCTTTTTTTTCCGGACTGCCCGCGGTAATACGGATCACCCGACCGCCTCAGACTGACAGTCTTAAGGGTCACGAACACGTCATGCTTTTTACTCCCGACTTTGGCCGGAGTGGTCCACAGTTTGGATCCCTTCGGGGTTAATTAGTGCACGGCTTCGAAGGAAGCCAGTACTCCTGCTAAGCCTGGTTTACTCCTCTGGAAGTCAAGAGAGGACATGGGATCGGGGCCAAACCCTGCATCGCTGTTCCTAAACCCCTTCATCGCCCATCCACACACTCATTAGCGCTTCCATTGCTAAGTGACCCGTACTGGAACTAAGTCTATCCGTGCCTGATAATGTCTCTGGATAGAATTACTTTTCTTTCAGAGAGTACAGAGATCTTCGAAAATGTTAGCGACTGTCGGGCCAAAGGTTTTCTCTGTTAAAAAAAAGTTTTCCCTGTTAGCTTTTTAGTGTGGATTCACACTTGGCTCGATTTCTCATTTAAAGCCAGACTATGAACTGGTGTTCTGGACTTGTTCGGGGATGAGGTCTGTTTATTTAATTATTTATTTATTTTCTTTGCGTAGAAGAAATTTTTTCTAAACAATGGATCGCTTGCACAATCCGTTTCACAATCAAGTCGTGAACGAAAGCAAGTTTCAGATGCGAAGCATCATCATGGGGCAAGACTTGCAAATTACGAGGCGTGGAGGAGATGAGAGATTCAGCCGAGTTCCTGATTTGCTAAAAGAGTTTGACTTGTCTGACAGGAAATCGCTGTCCAGATTCTTTTCCTTACAAATATAAATACCACATAAAGCACCTTTTTGAAATTGAGTAGACTTGTATTTATGGTGTTGAATTCAGTTCAGTTTTATTTGTCTCATGCTTTTAACAGTGTGCATCGTCACTGAGCATCTTTATAGCTTTCAACTCAGGATATACTTTTTTATTTTCTTCCTCCTCTGGATTTTTCCAGATTTTTCCCAAAGTTTGTCGTCTGCAGTTCGCTTACCCATCGTTAAGGCACTCCCCCAGCAGGGGCTACAGCTACCAACCAGGGATGGCGAAGGATATTATATGGTTTCCTCCAAGGCACACCTTTTAACCGTCAGGAGCGGCGGAACACACTCGGAGAATAGTGATATCCGCTCCTTCTACTTGCGCGATCTCACAGACGCCCGTGATTGGCTAGAGTGACTTCACTTACGATCTCTGGATAATAGAGTGAGCTCGTTATTGTTATCTACTCGGGGGGGGGATATACTATAATATATTGATCTCTGATAAGCAAACCAGAGGCAGTGGTGGTGAGGACAAGATCCTGAGAGCAACCACACTCAAAAGTGAATCCGTCCTCTTCTGGGTAAAGAGTTAGATCTTTGCACACATACACCCCCCCTCCCTTAACTCTGGTTTCAATTTCCTCTAATTGCCGCTCTCTTGTTGTTCGGATTTTGTAGCACATGTTGGATTCAGGCTCTGTACAAATTTCTGTCAGTCTTTTTTGTTTCTAAATGCGTGGAAGGAAGTGTTGCTGTTCTTTGTTATCCCGACAGCCCTCTTCCTTTCCATTTCACTTTTTTTTTTTTTTTTTCACCCTTTTTTGCTTTATTGCTTTGTTCACCGTTTTTTGCTTTCATCTTTATTGCTCCTGTTCCTCGGTTTTCGTCCTCCTTCTTGCCCATTTTGACCCATGCATTAGGCGCTCTTACAGCAGAAAGGCCTCTCAAATGAAATCACTAGGCTGGCACTGAAGGGTCAGGCCTGTCTTATTTTAGCCGATGCTCTCATGAGGTTTTTTTTTTTTTTTTTTTTTTTTTTGTACCGCGCCAAACCTCATCGAGTCAGCCAATGTAGTGGGTGTGTGTAATTAAGGGCAAAATGCGGCCTCTCTGGGAGAAATCACTGTGTTCCTCTGACACAAGCTTCTCGCTGTGCTGTGACACCAATCACTTAACCCCAGAGGCAGGATTTACGGCTGGCCTGTCCAAATGCGACCAGCTGCTCGAGCAGGGCCGGCGAAAGCGTTTGCCCAAGACCACATGAAAATACATGTCTAGTCTCCAGACATGATTCAGCACTCAAATGACATACTTCATAACCTTCTTTCTCTCTCTCGAGGCTCCAGCCCAAAGAAAGCCACAGCGCCTCCTCTAGTGTTGATCAGGATGAGCAGATGTCTCATCGCCACTCTTATTCCTCTTCTTCCTCGTTTGCCATCCTTCCTGCTCCAGCGTTCCATATGGATTTTTGTTTATTCTCTCTTTTTGCACCCCATATGCTTTTTTTTTTTTTTTTGGGCCCGGAATCCGCCCCCCCCCCCCCCCCGCATATGTTGTCACAGCAACTCCTTGTTTACCACAATACAGCCATCCTTTCCCGTTTTTATTTCCCCTTCCCCTTCTCCCCCCTCCGACGACTTCTTTCTCTGCTTCCAATTTTCGTTTGCGTGATTTGTTTCCGAAGACCGTTCTGGTTCGTTCTATTCGTCTGCTTCTGTTTCTTCTGCTGAGACAGCTTTGATTTTTTGGCTTCTTCTGTAATTACTCTCTTCTCTTTCTTTGTTGCTTCTCCACTGCTTGCTGCCTGTTTGAAGCTCTTTCATGAGCCTATGCATGACTCCAACCACGCTGTCTTTAAGTGGTTCAAGGTATGATATGATTCTTTTCTTTCTTTCTTTTTCTTTTTCTTTCTTTCTTTTGAGTTTCATAACTCTGTTTTAGTTATGTTCCTTATTTCCCATCTGCTCTTCAGATTTTCAGATTTTGAACATTTAGCTTTTTTTTCTTTTTTTTTTTTTCCTTTTTTTCTTCATCATCTCAGGAATTTGAAAGTGTGCAGTTTTTGGTGTCGCTCCAACCCAAACAAAGCGATAGCAAGCTTTAACCACTGTCAACTGACTGCTCCCCGAAGATGATCCCCCCCCCCCCCTCCCCAAGGGTGATCATTGACTCAGACTCGGGATGTCTCTCATTGTTTGCCTTGCTATTATGCGAGTCAGATTCTCTTAACTGCTCTCCCAAAGGACTGATCTGTTTGTTTTGAGGGTTTATCGTGTTGACAAATGGTGCATGGATTAATTTTCTTTGGGTTACCTCTCAGCAACTTCCCATCCTTTTTTCAATCATATTCTCAGACTTTCATGTGGATTTAAAAAATTTATGACGGTGAAATGGATGAGTAAGTTTTTAATTTCTTTATAGATGAGTTATTCCATCAACATTGTCCACAATGGAAAACACAAATGTTGTTCATTTGTTAATTTTATAAACGTTTTATCCTCCTTAGGTTTGCCATGGTTCTGTGCCCTGTCTGGTCTTTGCCCTGGGACACCTGCAGTTCAAGAATACTCCATGGCATTACACATTACTTTCTATCCAGCTGAATATTTTTTCTTGATGGGAAACCAGAAGAAAACCAAAGAGAGAGAGAGAGACACACACACACACATTCACACTCTAGAACAAAGTAAAGCTCCATCAGCACTTTCTGCACCACTGACATACCCATTAGAAACACTACAGTATACTACTATAGATTGTGCAACACTACATGTTATATAGATCATATATTATTATTACTACTGTATCACAGCAGTATGTCATATATAATAATTAAAGTCTGGAGACATGCGCTGACAGTTCAGACGCTCCTAAGTCCCAATTATTCCACTAAAAATGGAAATAATAGCTCAATCTGAATAAAAATGAAAAATTCATCACCTCAGGTGGGACGGTCCGAGCCGATCCAGCCCAATACATTTTTATTCTAAATGAAAGGCATAGTGTAAAATTTTTACAATCTCGTTTCTCTTTTATCAGATCAGAATAAATGCAGCACTTCTCCAACTTACAAGTTCTGTTCCAGGAACATGTTCGTAAGTCGGATTCGTTCGTAAGTCGGATTCGTTCGTAAGTCGGATTCGTTCGTAAGTCGGATTCGTTCGTAAGTCAAACAAAGTGAGTCTTGCACCCCTATTTCACCTACACAGAGTCAGCATGGTTTCTTACTGTACATTTAATTTTACACGTTTGCCCCACGGGGTAACATTAAACGACTCTCTTTGCTCCACTCAGTTTTTGATAGTGCCCTGACTGTCTCTAACCTATCATAGATGAGACTGAATTCTTGTAACCAATCATAATGCAGAAGGTGGGATTTATCGGAAAAGATAAGCAACAGCTACCAATCAGTGAGGGCAAGGATTGTCTCCAAGGAGACGGCGTAACAAACTCGCTCTTCGGCTATTTGCTTCTTCCACTTCCTTGAGCTCACAGACACCCATGACTGGCGATGATTGATGTGAGAGCCTGGGTATGCCATCCCTTTCCCCCTTGATAGAACTATCAATGATTGTACCATCACCTGGCAATTGAAACTGGCACGATCTTAAAATGATAGGACGAATGCATTTCCATTACGCCACTCGAGAGCAGTCTCATTCTTGTTTTGAGTCCCCTTAGTAAAAAGATTTGATGCTGATTTCCAGATTTGTGATGTCAGGGGGAAAAAAAATCACAGCTTAACATCTGTTTCTTAATTTACTTCCTCAAATTTGAAACAAGTATATGACACCGGATGCACTGGAGCATCTTAAGATAAAATCTTCGAGTTTTCTCATGTTTTGCGATTTCTTTTTCTTTAAAGTAAAACAACACTAAAAATCATTGTGTTTCATGTCGGCGCACTTTTGGGGAAGCAGCTCTCTCTCTCTCTTTTCATTTCCATAAAGATTGAAAGGATCAGCTTTTTTTTCTAGTGCATTTTTCATATTTTGTCCCATTTAAATCAATGCATTGCCCCTCATCAGCGTTTTCAACCATTTGGAACGTCATGTTTTGGGGGGGAAAAAGGCTCCTATTTCATTTCATCCCTCCTTTTCTTTCTTTCAAGTTTTCTGCCAACATTGCATTTTTTTCATATTAGTGCACTCACCATTTTGTTTCTTTTTAATCCTGCTTAAAGCAAAAGCAAAGCCAGGGTCCAGCTGTGTTTTTCCATTTTTATTTCTTCCTTTCGTTTTTTTCTTTCTCATCTTTCTCTATAATCCGTTTCATTGTAGACTCTTTCCAAAGACGTTACTAATTGATCATCAAAAGTAACTATAGTTTTGGAAGTCTTCACATACTGTATATGAATTATACTAATACACAGTTTGGGAACATGTGCTTAAATATGATTATTCTTTTGTTGAAATTCTATCGCGTTAGCTTACATTATATGCTTAAATAATGAAGATTGTTAAAAGAAGTGACCTTAGCCTGTCAGAATTTATTAAAAATTTATTCAAGACACTGTTTTCAGTGTGATTTGGCCTGAATACAAATGAACAGGATAGTTGTGCGAGTTTATAAAAGACTAACATTATTCTTTAAAGGAAACATACTGTACATTACGAGACAAGCATGATGTTTTTCTGGCAGAAGGAACACCAATCCCCCGGCCTGGTCAGTCTGATATCTGTTAGATGGAATCCATCTGAGATTCCTGATAGCATCGGCAATCTGCAAGCCTGCTCGCAGATGACTGTTGTAATCATCACGCAGGCATGAGCCCAACATTTTATAAAAAAAGCGGTTGTAAATTGGTGCGTGGCTCGACTAACATCACACGTTAGTTCATATTCCTTTGGGAAAACAGTCTGCGCGTGTAGCCTCATTTATTTTATCTTCAAGTGCTTCATCTACAGGAGGAAATTTCATGCCGAAAGAAACGGCACGTTCCCTTTGATCAGCTCAGAAAGTTTGCAGTACGTTCCTTGTCTGCTCTCTTTTTCCCATTTCCATATATTTAGATGTGTCTGATTTCGCATTTGGCAGACGATCAAATTCCTGACACATGAATAACAGACGTAGCAGAGGCGAGGTTTAATCTCTTAATGAATGACTTATCTTCAGGGCTCGCATGAAGCCCGTTTCAGGCAGTCTAAACTCTGTGCTTTTACAGTAACCGTGATCATGTCCTTTCATTCTGGCTAAGGTTTTGGTCACTGAAATGGCTAAAGGTTTTTCATATCTGCCCAGTGGGGGCTGGGGTGGGGGGTGGGGGGGTGGGACAGTGACACCATATCTGCGGCTGCACATCATGGATTCATTACGCAGCTGTTCTGCTGATTTGTGTGTGTTCATGCCCGAGAGCTACGAAAGCCTGTTTCAGCACGACACTGTTTTCTTTTAAGGAGTTCTCTCACAAGAATCCTGCTTCCTTTCCTTGCACACACTCCTCGTGGGATCTACAGTCCTGATTGGCACTTCTTACATCTCTCCATCTCACCACAGCCTGAAACCTGTGAAACTGATGCTGGCGAGGTTTAAACGTTTCCCCATGCTCGTAGGAAGCCCATAGGAGGGGACCGCTCTAGTCGCTTCCTCTGGAGAACAGGGTTCCCTCTAATTATTTTTTTTCTTTTACTGAAAGCAAAACTTATTTCTATTGGGCCAGTCGTTTGGGCACAAATATCCCCATGTGCTGCACTCCTTTTGCTTGGCTAGCATTAACTGGCTAGCATGTGAAGACAAATCTTGGCAGGAAAACTACGCTAACAAGATTTAATGGGTGATTGCCAGAGGTGTTTGAACAATTAAGATGACTTGCCAAGCTCGCAGCCAATGTAGCTAGTTACAGTCTCTTGAAATTTGAGTGCTCACAATCATCCCAGGAAATGGCACAAAGACTTTTTTTTTTTTTCTCCTTCCATTATTTAGTCTTGGCCAGTTTCCACCCTTCTGTCAGTTTTTCGCATAATACTACTGTTACCAACCAGGGAGGGCAAAGACTGTCCCCTGCTTCCTTTAAGACATAAAGCCAACTAACTGGATATATTTTTGGACTGCTGCCCATGATGCATCACATATCCACCATCTTCTGCGTTCATGAGCGTACAGGCACCTATGATTGGGTAGTCTTTTCGTAAATTAATGGTGGAGACGCAGGATATCAGTAAATGCGGCCAAATATGTTGTGCTTGTGTCGGAGAACTTGTGCTCTTCAGAAAATAGATGGAGCACTGCTTAGGGGACAATTTGCACATTCATTCATTTTTTTAGTCTGCAGGTGAGCATCACACATAGCTTTGAGGGGATAATGCTGGGGACGTCCTGGGAGCTTACAATGCGCGACTAGAGATGCGCAAGACAAAAGACTAGAGATGTGACGAGACAAATGACTAGAGATGTGACAAGACAAGAGTCGAATGACAAAAAACATAAGTCAACTGGCAAAAGACAAAAAAAGTGTCAAATAACAAAGACGAGACAAAAGTTTCAAATGACAAGAGAAGAGACAAAAAATGAGTCAAAGGACGAGACGACAAAAAAGTCACATGACAAACATCACATAAACGTCAAATGACGAGACTAAAGTCAAATGGCAAACGAGAAAAGTCAAAAAGCAAAAGATGAGACAATGCAAAAGACAAATTCCGGGGTAAATTGCAGGGAAATGATCCTCCTGGTGCCATTTTAACCTACTGTTCATTTACTACACAAGACATTACTGCCAAGAAATAAGATTCTCATTACACTGAAGGGGGAGTCAGGGAGTAGCCATAGATCTGCTCTGATAAAGACAAACCCACTGATAGTAGAAGGATTTTACTGCACACACAAAGATTATTTAGCGTGAAATGGCTGACGGTTCATCTTTTCATAATCAGGACCATGCAGGTGTGTGTGTTTGTAGTTTGGGGAGAGCACAAAGCCAAATAACCATATAACTCGCTAGCACAACCCGCTCCTCATCTTACAGTCATACACAGTCATTACTCGTGGCATAATCAGATTTCTGGGCGACTAGACACTCGTCTACCTGTGGAACCATAACCATTTAAAAAAATATCTTTAACACAGGATGTTTGTTGAACTTTTAAATGCAATCAAAAGCCACTTTACTAAAGAACCTTTCCTGTATTGTTTTTTTTTATTTATTTTTTATTATATAAACATTTCACACAAGTGGTTACAGACATATTGTAGACATCAAACTCTGAATCAGTTTTCCATTACTAGGAATTCGCTCCTACTGTTCAGTGGTCCCTTTCTCTCCGTCACGGATGATGGTGTGTGATGATCAATGTGTGAAAGAGGAATGAGGTCAGTGGAGAGGACCGAGGCCACAGGCGAATGTACGAATGTAGCTTCAGTTTGTGGCTCCAACCACCAGGGGGCTGAACCGAAGGTCATTTAACAAACCTTTCATGTTTTTTTTTTTCTGGTGCCTTCAAGCCATTTTTATGGGCCTGACACAGTCGGATAAAGTATTTCCATGCCTATAATATTTTCCCGTTGAAGGATTATCAGTCTTATTTTTCTAAGACTAATCTTATTCCGAATGAAAATTCCTTCTGTTTCCGCTGGATTGGGTCAGACTGTATTTTTATTTATTTTTTTATTCAGATTGGTTGTTATTCTAGTTATTAGAGGAATATTACAGGTCCATGTAAACACAGCTGATATGAGACAGACGATAGATACACAGTCCCACCAGTGACAGGACACTGCAGTATATTAAAAAAAAACAAAAGGATGAGGTTAATAGGTTTGTTACCATGAAAGTAGTGGTGTCTTGGTGGTTGAGTCACTAGGCTACTCTTCAGGAAATTGAAAGTTGAAATCAACTTCAGCATCCCCTGAGCCTAAACAGGCTCTTTAATGGGTTTCTCAAACTCATGCGCTCAGATCGGGACAGAATCGGTTATGTCTGAGGTGATCGGTCATGTCTGATCAAGCTGGAAAACAGCCAGTGCATCGCTATTTTAAATGTAATAAGTCATCTAAAAATCTATTTTGGAGTCAGTGTGGTGAAACATGAATCGGCACCCAAAAGAACTTATTATGAACTTGGTGAAGGAAATATCACTTGTTTTATTTATTGTTTTTTTACATTGGAGCACGCAGTCATGGCAAACAGGTGGAACTGAGAGATAAAATATCCCATGACCGGTGACATAAAGTGTCTTAGGACGAAGTTGAGGAGCCACAAGCCACCAAACTGGACCTGAATATGTCTTCAAGTTTTTTTCACAAGCTCGGTGTGGCTACAGAGTACTGTCTATTACACTTCACTCCAGAATCTCCAATGGTATGAAAACCTGCCGAGTGTAAGCACATTATTCTTATCCTCATGAGCCATCATGCCCTGTGGATAAGGGAGGAAGTTATCCTGGAAGAGACCACGCCCACATCAGGATTTGAGCATTTCATCATAAGAATAAAGGGGATCCGTGAGTGGAGCCGCTGTGTTGATTTGTTTCACGCTGACTTGCCGTATAGTTGCTCTTAAAACCAAGTGTAGATGTTTATCTCATAAAAGGCAGATGAATCACGATGGAAATAAAAGTAGCTGACATTTCTGAAACAATCTAAACAGTTGCGTTTTACTGAGTTACAGTATCGCTTATGTAATTGTCATCAGTCCCAGATTGCATTCCTAATCTTTCCAGCGGCTCCGACAGAATCCTGTTACACCGACCCCTCTGGAGTTTATGAAGCTTGTCAAGACTCAGTGCTGGGTGTGTTTGTAATAATGAAGGGAGCCGCGAGCCAGAGTTCCACTGCGTGGGCCTCCAAAAGAGCCGACGAAACGTTATCTGGTTTCTAGTGAAACGTTTCTCCAAAAGGAGGAAAGCTCTATAAACATTCAAGTTAGATCCTATTGGACAAATTGTTGGTGTATGTATAACTCAAAGGACGGTGAAGTTACCCAGGAGGTCATATTCAGGTGGGCCTGTTGTTTTGACCAACGTCCGTCACTCCGGCAGACTCAGAACCACAACCGCTGAGGAGACTGTGAGAACCGTTCGGAGCTCCTTACGTGAATACATAAACCCGCCATTGGCTGTTTGATTTATTCGTCTCATTCGCCCGCAACGCGGAAAGAGGCAGATCGCAAGCGAAAACCATCGTGTAAAGCGAGCTGGAGATCACCCACCTTTACGAATACATAACAGAGCAAAACTATTGAAGGGTCCAATAAATCGCAGACCTCAGTGCTGAGTCATGAAGGATTTATTCAGCTTCAAACCTCAGAGTGTGTTTTCAACCCAGAAAACTTTTTAAGAAGCAAAAAATTTCATGTTTTGGTCCCTGAACCATGGTTTCTCCATCAAAATGTGTATTTTTCTATGTATCAATAACTTGATGTGCTGGACGTTACTGATCGCTTCAGTGCAAGGCTTAAGAGAATTACGAATGAGACTCAAATAGCTAAAATGCGTCAGCGATCACATGACATCACATTAAAACCATAAAAACATGCTGCCGTGCTGAAATATCAGATCTGTGGAATAGTTTGTGAGGAACAGTCAAGATAGAAGAAAACACAGTAACTCGTCCAGAAAGTGTGGAGTTCATGCATTGGAACGTTCCTCAAAAGGAACTCGGGATCTCCCATGATCTTAAAATATGCAAATTGCGACCTTTTTTGTGTATGAATGCTTTAATAGACATATTGATGATAGGAATGCATGAATACAAGTTTTGAACTTGTAGGAACATTTGAGGAGAACTGCAGGTTTTATTTAAAACAATACAAACAACACCAAAATGCTTTCTTTTAGTTGCTGAGGTTGTGCTCGACAGGCATCGATTTATTTGCAGCATAGCATTAATTAGCTATATTAATATCAATTAATATGGTAAATAATGAATAATGTCAGTTTATGGTTTTCACAAGGATATCTTAAGCCAAACATATGTTCCTCTTTGTCACTCCTTTTGTCATTTCCTTTTAAATTCCACACTTATGATCTGTCACTTATTATTTGTTTTGCCCCGTAAGTCTTCAATATCTGCTTTTGATTTTTGTGTCTGTGATCAGTTGACTATGTTCCTCTCCTAGTCTTAGTTTGGTTTGTGCTTCATCACTCTCCGCAGATGGAGGAGCTGCTAGGAGCGATGGAGAAAGTGAAGCAGGAGCTGGAGTCCATGAAAGCCAAGCTTTCGTCCACGCAGCAGTCTCTGATGGAGAAGGAGGCCCACCTGACCACACTGAGAGCCGAGCGCAGGAAGCACCTGGAGGAGGTTCTGGAGATGAAGTAAGAGTCACATTTAATTTCAAGAACACTAATGCATGCCAAGGCAGAAGTTTCTGCAGGGAAGAAATAAAATGGTTAAGGGGGTTTCTATGGGAAGTGGTAGTAAAGAGTAATCTCGAGATGATTATTTTTCCCTGGGCAAGTCCTTCGTCTTATCATACATCCAGATTTCAGACGTGCATGTCTCGGCGTTTAAGGTTAGCGCTCTGGAGAGGCAATGAGCTCGACAGGAACCGAGCGGGATTTTCCTGAGTGCCACTTTAAACGCCGCAAATGGCTTTTTTCTTCCACACTCACATCAAGTGCAATCCAAGCATCACTCCCACCCTTACTGTCTATTTTCCCAGACTCTTCTTTCACACTTCACACACACACATTTATCTTTGTCTCTCAGCTCTAATCATGCCTTAGCCTTATTTATGACAGCGCTGGAGTGTTCTACTTGTCTTATCTGTGCTAAGGAAGCAACTCCTTGACCAAGCCAAGCATTAGAAGGTGACTGCGACTTGTCTGGCGCTCAAACTTTAAAGGTCCCAGCATCGAGCTTTTGATTGAAGCAGATCCGCGAGACATGTTATCAACTCTGGAGCCTAAAGAGTCTGCATGTATGACTAGTGTAAAATCGCATCACAAAAATAAACTATAAATAAAAAAAATTATTAAATTTTTTTTATTGGTAACACGTTAAGAAATTGAAATGCAGTATTGCAGGTAAAAAATTAATGCATTTTTATTTGTCCCGAGCTCACATATAAAATCGAGTATACGTCCATGAGCTGGCGTTATTCCTCCTGTCAGTGCAGCACATGCCAGCTGGTGTAGGGAGAGAATATAAAACAAGTGTAGAAAGGTTTCGGAGGGGAAAATGAGTCAGAACTGGCATTTTAAAGACTTTTTTTCCAGCAATTTACAAAGGTCTGCAGTTTCCTTGGGGATGGCTTGTACGCACACGTGTAGTGTTCCTGGTTGTGCTGTTTAGTTTTTTATTTAAAAAGAGACGTGGCTGTAGAACTTAAAACCACGGCCCCTGCCCTCTTTCTGCCTCTTATTTTGAAAGACGAGAAATAGAAACGGGCTCCAGAAGCGACGACGACGACGTCTGTGTCTAAGAGCTGGAAGTCTGCTTCAGGGAGAGTCAGACAGGGAGCTCTGTGTACAGTGTCTACTCCGCCCTCACACTCAACCACACTTTTCCAAAATAAAACCTCTTCGCCGAGGGGAAAATACAGCTGTGAATGCTGAACTGATACATCCTGTATCAGCAAAGGGGAGGAGAATCCTGGAGGATGTTGGGGTTCCTTTGTGTTTTCGGTAAGGAGAGAAGAACAAGGGACACATGTCCAGTGATGAAGCTCTCGCATCTGGCATGCGACAATCAACGAAAATGAAACGAAATGTATAGCAGATCAATCTAAAATGCTTGTTCAGCGATGATATGAAGCAGTAATGCGGAGGACTCCAGCACATTATCCCGTCCTCATGTTTCCTCTCCAAAACCCAACGCCCAAATGTCACCGTCTCTCTGTTCCCTGCGCTCCAGATGCGATGCGGTCAGATCCTGTTGTACTCACAAGTTCGTGTGATGTGGCTAGGTTTTCTCACTGTCTGTTTTTTTTTTCTCGCATCGTTTCATCTATTTTTTTTTTTTCTTTCTTTCTTTTTCTCAGATCACAGCTCAAAGTCTTAGCTCAGTGTTAGCGGAGATCAGTCGTCCCCCTCCGAACAAATGTTTAACTCTCATCCAGCATTTGTTTGGGAGCGGGGAACATGTCCGAGGGCCCGGCTGTCGACAGGGGAATAAGTCTTAATGAGGAATTCCTCAGATGGCCAAAAGGAAGCATCGGCCTCGCGGCGTGTCCGGACGGGCGTCTCTGGCATGGTAGCGGGAAAATACGAAACTGAGACGTTTGTGAAACATCCAAGTCCGGGTTTAGATAAACAGTCGGGGGGGAAAAAAAAAAAAAAGCCAACGTGGCCTTGAGATAAAATAAATAAGGCACAGAAATGTAACTTATTCTGACAGGACTTTTAGTGTGTTAGATGTTAGGAATTTTTCATAACGGGACAAAATGGACAACGTTGTTTATTATTAATTAACAATATTAATGGTAGGCGTGAAAAAGAATTAAACATAATTTCTGGGAAATTCAAAGCATGACTAGGAAAAATAATCAACAACAGGGTGGTGTGATCTGGCCTATCATGGATAATGTTCTCCTGAGCGTTTCCACAGTACACGGATCATGATCAGGGTCGTGCAAAGGGCTGCTGTCTGCAAGAATGAATTCATTGACATTTTTTAAATTTAATACGCCTTCATTTGTTAAATGTTTTTTTTTTTTTTTACAATTTTAATATTTGTTATTAAATGTACATATATCTCAACGTTAACCTTTTTAATAGATTATACAAAATGTTTTTTGTAGTCATATTTAGACATTTAGATAGGGGTGTGTGTGTGTGTGTGTGTGTGTGTGTGTGTGTGTGTGTGTGTGCAATCAAAGTTTTGATTTGAAAGTAACAAACTCTTGCTTTTTAATTTTGCCCTCATGAAGTAGAAAATTATATACATATAATTATAATAATAAAAAATAACAATAAAATAACAATTATTTTATTATTATATATTTAACCTGGTTTTATTATTTTCTGAAGTGGAGTGTTTCAACAGTAGCAGATTTACAAAGGCTACGTTCACATTACAAGCCACATTGTTAAATTACAATGCTTTGGTCAGATGGGATTCACTCATTTTATTTTAAGCAGTGGATGTGATTTTACCAGAGACACAGGACAGAGCGACTCCAGGTGAGCAGTTAGTCTGCTGTATTTGTTGATGTCCAGAAGATGTAACAAAGCCAGACGCCTTGCTTTAGCTGTTTGTTTGAAATCCCCATGATGCCAACGCTGACTGATGACATCATGAGACCAAAAAGTCACATGAATTCTGATCTGACCATTCTCATTCAAGTCACATGACCGTGTATTAGAGATACATAAACAATGTATAAAAGTGACTCCGATCCGATTTGTGCCGTTATACAGCAGTAAAAAAAAGAAAAAAAAACTGATCCGTCACATTTAGTGTAAACAATCTGATGTGAGTCACTTCAAGTTGCTAATGTGAACGCAGGCATGGTCACTAAAAAGGTGTGTCCGGTGGAGGCGTGACCTAAAGGGAGATTAAGTTATGAAAAGGTGCTTTATCTGAGGAGTATTACAGCTGGAGCATTAACACACACACACACACACACACTTGGAGAAGCTTTGAGACCTATGTTACCTTGTTAAAGAAATAGAATAGGACCTTTAAAGATAAAAAAAAGAAAATCAGCTTCTGCAAGTCAGTTTGTCAATATTTTTTAAAACTAAAAATCATTAAGTAATTGTCCGAAAAAATTTAAAAATATATATAATGCTGATATATTTTGATCATTATCATGCAGTCCTGCTTCCCATTACCACCACGTAATAAACACTCAGCCCCGCGGTGGAAAAGAGGATTTAGGGAGCCGAGCCGAGGGCTTGGGAAGTAACGCAGTACAGAGGAGCAGAGCTAATTACGTGCTGTTTAAAGTCTAATCGTGCTCGAGTCTTTCACACAGTTCTAGCCTCATTGACTTTATGCTTAATCCTCAGAGCTCACATGCTCCTATGATCTCCAGGCCAGGACTTCATGGCCTCTGACTGCTCAGGGCTTCTCAGAGGCATCATGTCAGCTTCTTGCCGCCTCACCACCCAGGCAGCGCACGTTAATCCGCCACAGCTCCTTAAACCGGCCGTATCAGGACTGAGAGAGCACCCTGGGAGAGCTAAGCCTGCTGCGTTAATTAGTGTTTCACAAAGCCAAGAGGATGGTTTGCATGTGGGAGAAATGGGGGGGATAAAAAAAACATGGCAGGGAAAGAAGATAAGTGTATAGTGGAGACGGTTGTTCTAAAGCCGGTGTCCTGATGCAGCTCTCCATGTTGATCTGAAAGTTCTTCTTGGTACTGGTTTTAAAAGCACTCAGCTTTGTTAATGAAGTCGTTGCACCCGAAGTGATAAAAGGCAGCAATTTAGTCATCTCACCTGCCCCCTCCGAATGAGCTCTTTGTGTCCAAGTGTTAAACCTTTCATCCCGGCATGGACACGCCCTCGCTCTGTCCACAACCATGTGCTAAAATCTGACGTAACTCCGTTTCTGCAAATTAGCTACAGAAAAAGGTTCCAAATAGCTATAAATCAAACAGTAATGTATCTGCCGACAAGACAACAATCTAAAACATAAGGAAAAATTAAAGTCACAAGTTTTGCCATAAACCTCTAAAGTCTCCTGCCCAGATTTGGAAAACGAAGTAGACAACATCTGGCAGATTTGCAACAGATATGTCAAAAAGAAAAGACAAGGATTGGCCAAAGCAATGCCGTTTCAGCATTGTTGTGATTATTACATCTAAGAGGATCCAGAAGCTGCCAGAGGATAGGAAAAATTTAAAGGCGGTTGTAAAGGCAGCGGGTAATCATCAAGTATTTTTACCGTAGCGCTGTCAAAAGGTGTTGATGAATTTTCTGTAATGTCGGCTGGTTGTGATTCAGATGACGGGTTTAAATTAAGCAGCTTGTTCTGATACGTTGTTGTTACGCATTGCTCTGTAATGACTAGATTTAAAACATGCTTTTAAGGTCCTGTATTTACTACTATTCCTTTAACGGGTTAACACAGGATCTCAGAGCTCCCCCAAAGTGTGTGTGTTCCCCCTCAGAAAATTACTTGTTGTTTTCACTCCTCTTTCAAAAACGCTGTTTTAGTGTCTTTTCAAATGAGCAATTCCTGAGCCACGCCCTTAGAGAACAGCAGCGCTGAGGAACAAGCTAGAGGGGTATCTACAGTACATCTACGGGGCCAAACCTTGAAGTTTGGGAGGGGCAATGGGAATTTGGAAAGGTTGTGCACACTGAAAAGTATTTTAGAAAATAGGACAAGAAAGAAAGTTCAGTAAGTCCCCTCGATACGAACAAGTTCCATTCCGACTGCTCGTTCGTAAGTCCAATTTGTTTGTCAAACAAACATTGTCTAGGTACAAAATCGGCTATACGCAGTATAAAACTATGATCTTGTCCTTGTTTTTTAGAATCGTGCTGATGGTTGAAGGATTCATGTTAAAAGAACTCCAGTCTTTCAATTGTTTTTAATTTTGTCTCCATCTTTATAGATTGCCGTTTCTTAGCAGTACCAGCTTCGTCGCTAATGTTTTTTTTTTTTTTTTTACGATTGCCTCCAAACATCCTGGGCTTCTACTGCACTAGGAGAGGAACATGTGACACCGAACATGTGATCTAACTTTCGCGATTAAACATTCGCGGATGCATGTTTGTATCTTCGAAAGTTCGTAACTCAGATGTTCATATGTAGGGGAATTACTGTATCTGATGAAAAAAGGATTTAAATTGAAAGCAAGATGAGGGAATCCAGACCAGAAGGTGATGCTACTTGTTGGATGCCAACTGCCGTAAAACAACAGGAAAAAAAAATAGGGGGAAAAAATACAAAGCTCATATTTTTTTTTGCTTGCACAAGCAGCCTGAAGGCCCAGATCAATGTCTAGCAATGACTAAAGAGCGAATTTTACATTAACCGAGCAATAGAATGTGTAATTGATGTGGTGAGGTTTTCTGTAACGAGATGTTTCATCGTTTCCTGAATGAGTCTCCGGTGTCAACCCCTTCAGCTTTCTGATTTCTTATGTGGTGACATCATAATGTGACTGAATGGTTGTTTATTGCGGTAATGCTTTGTGTCTGGCTGTATCCAACCAACCTAACACTGATTTCTTACTTACCATTGTACACGCACACACACACACACACACACACACACACACACACACACACACACACACTGTTGGATCTGTATTCACTTTTAGCATTTCCAAGAAAAACTTCATTATATGAAAGAATTTATTAGCCGCTTCACAAAGCTTTACCTTGTTATTAAGCCTTTTCTTACAGATGTTATCTCGGGTTGAGGCTGTTTTATAAGGCCTGTGTATACCATTATTCTGAGAGTTCTCCGAGAATAGAGAAAAACCCACTCCACTCTGTCTTGGTGTCAGATCTCCCCTTAGGTCACTCACTGGAAAGTGTGGTTTTTAATGTAGCATTGCTATAGTCGCTCGGGTATGATTCAATGTCTAGAGCAGGCACAATTTCGGGCCAACCACCGAATTTAACGACTATACGATGCAGCTTTTATCTCTGCCTTTGTCCAGGTTAATCTGCCTAACCAAGTACACTAGTATAATACTTCTAGACATCTTAATCATCTCTCTCTCTCTCGCTCACTCGCTCTCCATCATCTAACATTTGCTACATTCTCAGCATCGGATCAGATCTCAGTTACACAGCTGCTCGATGCATTTTGGGTCAGAGCCTCGCTCGCCGTCGCAGCCTGGTTGAACAGCTGTCCATGCTGAGACTCGTCTGTCAAGTCAACGACCTCTCTGAAGTTTATTTCCTCTCTTGATTTTCAGAATTACTCGCAGGCTAATTTTGTGTATAAACATTTTCGGAGGTTGGTTTGTAAGGATTAGCCGGAGTTTATACGCCCTCGTACAGATGGTGCAAAGATGCAGCGTTTTCTGAAACGGGAAACTTAGCTGCAAGTTCTTGATTAGTTTTCAGCATCGTGAATATGAGGTTATAACCTAATGAGGATCTGGATTTTATCTAATGGGGGTTTTTAATCAGGTGACCATTAAAAGACTTGATATAAGGAAGAACATTAGGCTGCTGTCACAGAAGAAAAAGTGTCTTAAACCTGATGTCTTAACTAGTATCAGCCAACTAACTAACCTAGCCTGATCTCTAGATTAGATTAAAATTGTTAGTATCAGTAATGCGCATGACTTAAAGAATGGTCCAGGTCTGATGAGTTTGAAGGCAGAAAATTAAGAGCATTTTTTTTTTTGGCCACAGTTTAAGTGACATCACATCACATGCCATTTAATGTCCTTAAAATAGACAGGTAAGTCAGACAACACTAGGTTTGCATTGTTGAAATGTTGATAATGAAATTCATTACATCATGCATAATCTAAGCACTTACTAATTTCTCTATTAACCCATCTTTGTTGTCCACGCTTAAGCCGCTACTTGCAACCCGATCTTTGCAAAACTTTCTGCTACTTCCAAAGAAAATGCTAAAGCAGCGCTTCTTCTGATTACACAGAAAACCTGCGCCTTGTATGTCACATAGAGCAAATCATATTATAATACCAACATTGCGCTAGGTGGCATGTCAGGCATCAGCGATGGAATGATAGTTTCCAGCACTGCCACAACCGCTCCAGCTCTCTGTGCTCCTTCTCCTCCTTTCTCCTAACCTTTAAACCCATAGAGCACATGTGGAATTATGTTGGATAGTAACATCAGCCAATTTCGTGAACCTCTGCCCACCAATTGCACCAACTTCATCAGGAACTGGAGAACAATCTTACATTCATAGACCTGTTGGCTCTGTACAGCGGAGAAGGCAGACAGACTGAAATGGAAAGAGTGTTGGTACAGCCAATTCTTTATGTATGAAGTAGAACAGGAAGGGAAAAGGAGCGGAAATGAGGAATGGATTTCTCAGAGATCCCAAATGCTCCCGTTCTTCTTTTCTTCTCTCTCTCTCGTTTCCTTCATGCAACCTCCTCAAAGGTCAGAATTTCATGATGTGGATCCATACGTCTTATCAGTGTTGGAGTGCTGGAGCGAGAGCTAGGGAATTCTGCCCTGCAGCGGAAAAGAACATCCCGCCGACGGCTTTCTCATACACCAATAAATCATCGCCGCTGACTTCAGCCTCTCGCACTCGACGTCCTGGCACCAACCCAGTCCCCTACTCTTATGCACTGGTCTTCCATCACATCGCTCACATCTCTAGCCTTGTACCGTATACGTCAGGGTCTGAGTCAAAGGAACAAACCCACCAACTCCAACCTCAACCTAACTTCCATTATGTACCATTATATACGCCATTATACACCCACAACTATTACATTTGAACAACAAAAGGTTCTTTCTTGAGATGAACTCGATTTGAGAATCATGTTTGTTTTTTTTCCTTCAGCGCAGCTCATTTTTTTTGCATTTTCAGCACATTTCGATTAAGAGCGCACACATTTGGCTGTGTGGTGAAAACCTGTACTGGATGGCGGCGGGGTCATTGGGTGGATTTTTGCCGCATGTCGTAAGCGCAGACGAAAACTTTATTATAAGTGGCGTGCAATCAAGGCGAGCGCTGATCATGTCCAAGAATTCATTTGGACTCTTATTTATGCACAACCAGCATGCACTCACACACCGTTATCTGGCGCGTACAGTGTGTATAGATATATATATATATATATATATATATATATATATCTCCCCCTCTCTCTCTCCCCGCTCTCAAAGCAGTTTGCCTTGGCTCAGTGGCGTGCTCAAGATGACAAGGACTCAAGAGGTGGAGAAAAGTAAATGAACGGGAAGGGAGGGGGTCAGTAAAGCTCCGTGGCTGAAGGCAGGTGGCCGATAAGGTGAAAGAAATGGAAACACACGGAGAGTAGCCAGGCTTCTGGGCAAACGCAGAGCAAGCCTTCTCAAGCCAAACACAACAGACGAGCGGAGACATTTCAAAAAGATTTCTACTCACACCCTGTGAATCTCTCTCTCTGTGTCCCAGTTTTTCCTGAAACCCATTTAAATTTTTGTGGTTAGAGCCACTTGAGTGCATTAACGTATAAGTTGTTAAAGCTATGGCTTTATCTGCTGTATCACACACACTTTACTTGAGGAAAGAAAGCTGTCGTCAATGCTCGTTTAATATACGGTGCTCAAGAAGTATTTGCTCCCTTCCTGATTTTTTTTTTCCCTTTTTTTTGCACATTCTTCGCACTTAAATGATTCAGATAATCAAATTAATTTTAATATTACACGAAGATAACTCAAGTAAAAATAAAATGCAGTTTGTTAAATAATCACTTCTTTTATCATGGAAAAAACGCTGTCCAAAACTACCTGGCCCTATGTAAAAAAAATAATTGTAAGTGAATGAAGTGTGATAAGCCACAGATTTTGGAAAGCTGAGATAAATTCTGCTTGCCACATACAGACCTGATTACTACCAGACTTGTTCAATTAAGAAATCACTTAAATAGAACCTGTCTGACGAAGTGAAGCACGCTAAAAGGTCTGAAAAAGCAACACATCATGCCACGATCTAACGAAATTCAAGAACAGAAGAGAAACAAAGTAATTGACACGTATCAGTTTGGACAGGGTTACAATGCCATTTCCAAGGCTTTCGAAACTCCAGTGAACCACGGTGAGAGCCATTATCCACAAATGAAGAAAACTTGGAACAGTGGTACAGTAAACTTTCCCAGGAGCGGCCAGCCTACCAAAATTACTCCAAGAGCACAGCGACAGCTCATAAAAGAAGCCAAAGCAACATCTACCAAACTGCAAGCCTCACTTGCCTCAGTTAAGCATTAACTGTCGTCAGTATTCATGATTCAGCAACAAGAACGAGACTGGGCAAAAATGGTGTCCATGGGAGAGTTCTGACGCGAAAGCCACTGATGACCTAAAAGAACACAAAGCCTCGTAAAAAAATATTTTGACTATCCCCTTTTGAGCAAATTTTCTGTGGACTGATGAGACAAAAATGTACACGTATATAAAACCGTCAAACATGGTGGTGGTAATGTGATGGTCTGGGGCTTTGCAGCTTCAGGACCTGGACGGCTTGCCGTAATTGATGGAACCGTGAATTCTGCACTCTACCATTAAATCCTGAAGGGGAATGTCGGCCATCCGTTCATGACCTCAAGCGCACTTGAGTCATGCAGCAGGACAATGATCTGAAACACACCAGCAAGTCCGACCTCTGAATGGCTAAAATTGGTTTCGAAGTGGTCTAGTCAAAGTTCGGACTTAAATCCGATTGAGATCCGTAAACAGACCCTCCAATGTGGCTGAATTTAAGCAATTCTGCATAGACGAGCGGTCCAAAATTCCTCCACAGTGATGTGAAAGACTCATTGCCGGTTATCGCAATGCTTGATCGCAGTTGTTGCCGCAACCAGTTATTACTGTAGGTTTAGGGGGCAATTACTTTTTCACATAGGACCAGGCAGGTTTCGACTGCCCCCCCCCACGTTTTTTTTTATGAAATAATTTCAAAACTGCATTTTGTAGTTACATAAGAGAAATTATAATAATTTTTATCAGAGTAAAAAGCTAGCGTTTGTCATGTTAATTTTCTCACCAGCTTTTTTCACACAATATCAGATGTAATGTAACCCAATCATAATGTTTTTGACAGGATCTTTGGCTTGGCTTTAATAAGAAAACATACAGGATTTATTTCACTGTGCACTATAAAAAAGTCTGCGAATAGACGAACTCCTTGATGTTTTATTATTTTTTTTAAAGATCTTCAGGCGTGAGAGATTTTGAGGCTATTAACTGGAAAGGGGTTAAACATAAGCACATGAAGAGATCGTATCTACACACCCTGTCTGCCTTCCTCATGGGCTTGAGAAATTCTTAATCGCTACAGCAATAATTCTGTGACCTTCCCCTGCACATTTATAAGACACACATTCCGTATTAATCTTCAACCTTGTCTCGTCCTGTTTCCGTTTCCTTCTTTCACATTATCCTGTTACAGACTTCTTACTGGGTGCTTTAAACCAAATAATCACAGGCATGGTTGCAATCTCAGGAACAGTCCTGGTATGGTATACAGAAAATGCAGTATGTGAACAGAAGCCGATACGTACTGTATGCTCCAACACCTTTAGAGATTGCCGATTGAGAACAGCAATGCAGTGAAGTGATGACGGAAGGTAAGGCCGAGATTGTGGAGACTAAACCTATTAGTTTGATGAACAGTGTTGTCTGAGAGGCATAATTTATAAGACAATCACCAGAAGGTTTCGAGAGCATGGTGGAGGTGTTGGAGTCTGTGGCAAATGAGAAGTCATGGTTCATGGGGGAAAATAGTTTGGAGTATAAATGGACTTCAAAGCGTAACCATTACAAATAAATCTGTACTATAGGGATGTACCAAAGGCAACTGTCATTCACAAACTGATGATAAAGATAAGCACAGGAGGCACATTTTTGCTTGGTTGTGACTTGCAGTGTTTATCAGAGCAGGATCACAGGTTTTTACTTTTATGCACATAAGCAATCCATTATAAAGCTTTCAGGACTCATGACCAAGTTGCTGCATGAAACGTTTGCAGCAGTCATTCATTAATTTATTCTTAGTTACTGCCTGTGCAGGGTCGGTGTGGTTTATTGCAAACAAGTACAGCGAAGAATCATAGGCGAGTTGTATTAAAGAAAAAAAAAAGCCTAAGGAACTGTTAATATGAGCAAGCTGACATTTTTACCTGTGTGAGATGGTGTTTATGGCGGCACGGCAGCTTAGTGGTTAGCACTGTCGCCTTGCACCTCCAGGTCCTGGGTTCGATTCCCACCTTGGGAATTTGCATTTTCTCCCAGTGTCTGGTGGGGTTCATCCAGGTTCTCCGGTTTCCTCCCACAGCCCAAAGACATGCAGATTAGGCTAATTGGTGTTCCAAAATTGCCCGTCGTGTCTGTTTGTAAATGTGCGTATAAATGTTGACCGGAGGTCCTACCACGGTCGTACAAGATGGGAATAAATACAGTGGTCGCCGCGGGCCTCCACGGCCCCTAGTTGAACTACAGAGGTTCATGGATGTTTGGATGGATGGTGATGGTGTTTGGTTTGTCCCCTAAAGGTTTCCTGGGGCAGAGTAGTTGAATTCACATTAAAAAAATTATTCTGGTTTTGGCCATGCGAACTTCAAATTTAAGTCTGGATAGGAAAACAGGTAGGTGTATTATATTAAACTTTTATTGTACTGATAATGTCCTGGGATTTAAGTATGAAAGCAGTTTATAAGTTTAGTTAAAATATTCCAGGATTAGTATTAGATTAGTGTTTTCCCAGAGCAGTGCTGGAATACATATTAGCCATTACACCATACGGTGTGAGAGTGCTGTAGACCCTGCTGAACTCAGTAATATCTGGCCTTCCCCTGCTTTACATCATCCTTCTTCTTTTTTATTAATATTATTCTTGATTTAAATACAGCTAAATAAATCTCTCAGCGCGGTCATGTTAACAAGCCCTCGAGGTGGCTTTTGTATGTTTCCTCTGATTTGTAACTCGAGTATCATTTTCCTTCTCTCCGTCGCCATCTCAACATGATACGGCAGTCCTCTGGAAAAGGCGGGAGCCTGCCGTGACCTCACATTAATCAGGTCTCGGTACCAGACAATTACACTGACAGATCCCGAGCCTCGATCGAGAGGGAAATGTATCAAAAAGGAAAATGACTTTACCTACTCTCAGGTGTTTCATGTCTCACCGGGGCCCCTTGGCTTTTCCTCCCTGAAGACGGAGACAGATGTTGCCCAGCTAAAAGAGGCCTGTTGTATCAGGGTAAGAGGATAGCCGCCCAGCGAGAACCACTGTAGTTTCACTGTTCTGTGTTGACATTAATACTGTTGTTGTTTTGACAGCAATGACTCGAATGTTAGTGCAACTCGGCGACATGCGATGCACAGAGCAGGCACCAGGCACATGGCTAGCTTATGTTTCCCTGATGTTTTTTTTTTTATTATTATTATTATTTTTTTATTGCTCTCTTTCTTTCTATGCTCAGACATTTGCCAGCGGAGCCTAGTTCTGTCAGTTCAAAGACTTTCATGGACATGTGTGCTAGGTTATAAAGGGGACATTTGGTCTTTCTGAGAACCAAATGTCTATTTAATGATAGGAATACATAAAAGTCACCATATTGTTACATTTGGCTATTAAAAAGGTAATAAAAACACTCGTTTGGGCTCTTATTTATGCACGACAGGCATGCGTACACCAGTATCTGGTTCTCTTGGGTATTAAAGTCAAAGTTCTGGAGTGTTAGATCTGTATATAGGTGCGGAGTGGCTTAGCTTTAGTTATACACAAGGGAATAGAAGGATAGTAAAAGCAATGTGCGTGTTTCTGTCTATATACATATACACACCGGTCAGACCTAACATTAACCCCACATATCATTGGCCCAGTGGGCTGCTGTTGGGAGTGTGGGCACCCGGGATGTGGGCTGGCCTGCCTGTTCTGATCACATGGAGGGGCTGGTATGGCGCAGATTGCTGAAGGGGGTTGGTTCTGGCTTTGGTGGAGGGGTGTCGAAGTAGTTGAATTGTCACAGCTTCTTTTGCGTGAGGCTTGGCGTGCCAGGGTTCAGGTTGTTGGCCTCTGGTTTCCCTAGATCTGGGCATCCGTGGTATGTGCTGGACTGGCATGCCTGGTCTATGGAAGACCCAACTTGCAGTGCTTGAAGGATCTGCTAATGATCTGTTGCACCTTCAGAGGTCTCGAGGGGTCAGGTTTTGGTTGCATGGAGGTTACGTAAGTAAACAGATACTGAATGCATAAGTTGTCCAACAGACGCAACTACTGCTACACAGACATTGTTCGGGTGATAAACTGTTGCCAGCCCAGCGTGGTCACACTAACATAGTGTGTGTTGATGGTATGGTTCATGTTTTGAACCATTGCCAAGGGTTTTGTGAAACAGCTCCTCAACCAACCTGTCCAGGAACTCATGAAGGATACAGGATACTTTGAACTTTTCGATGTGTTATTCAGTTAATTCCATCCATCTAGAAACCTCTGCAGTCCAAGTGGAGACAAAGGAGGCCAGTGATGATTACCATTGTATTTATTCAATTCAATTCAATTCAGTTTTATTTGTATAGTGCTTTTAACATTTGACATTGTTGCAAAGCAGCTTTACACAATCAAAAGAATTATTTAAGTTTGTATGAAATGTGTTTGAATGAGATGGTAATACTGTAGCAAGAAACCTTGAGAGGAACCAGACTCAACAGGGAACCCATCCCCATTTGGTTGAAATGGATAGCAGGGATTGATCTGTATCATACATTGTGAGACCTCTCATTTATTCCCATTCGTATGACCGTTGTAAGAGCGCCGGTCAACATTCACACACTATGGGCAGTTTGGGAACAGCAATTAGCCTAATCTGTTTCAGGAAACAAGAGTACCCGGAGGAAACTCGGGAGAAGATGCAAACTCCATGTACACAGACCCGATGCTGGAATCGAATTCCGACCCTGGAGATGCGAGGCGACAGTGCTAACCACTAAGCCACCATGCCACCAATACAGTTGATTACAGTAGACACAAAACAGATTTTTTGCTCACAGCAGACCCCAAAGTCTTCACATCCCAGATGTTTTAATGTTAGTGTTTCAGTGGGTGATATGAAGATGTATTTCTGGACTTTTTGATTGGACGCTGCCTACCGTCCGTTCCGTCGTCTTGTTCTTTGGAGCATCCTGATTTTACTTGCATCCATTTCCTCCTTCACCTACTTAACCACCTGTGCACTTTTTCTACTCATGGTGCTGCTATCTTCTCATCGTCCTCTAATGTTCATTCAGTCTTCTATCCACTGCATCCATTCATACATTTATGGAATCATCCATGTAAAACCAGGAGATTTATTCTCTACCTGTGCCACCTACAAGATGCTTGTGTTTCTTGTGACCAGTAAGATATTACATGATGCCCTAAATCCCCAGCAAAGCACCACTGATGCACCTAATACACTCACCACTTTGATGCCGGTGTCACTGATGGACGCTCCACATGGTCCAAAACCCAAATAATATCTCCCCCAGGTAGGTCATGTGATGGTCTCTCTCTCGCTTTATGGATGTGTACCAGTGGGTATATCTATGCCTGTAAGATGTATGTTTGTATTCTCGCTATCGTAACCATATCATACAGTAGTAGCAGCAGCCCAACCTTTATTAACCCGATTCTAATTAGATACATCTTCTGATTTTGATTAACCCTCTATATTTAGAGCTGACATACTGTATTTATGCTGCTTATCTGTTTCCTCTCATAAGCGATCCTCCCTTCTCAATCCGAACACATGCTTTCTTAAAGCTTCACGCAGACATCTCAAGGTAAACCGGATAAATTCACCTCCGAGCAAGCCAGAAAAACCCGATCCATATGCAGCTTCACATTTCCCCGAAGCGTAGTCCGACTGCTTTATGGGCCGCTTAGCTGAAACGATCTGTCTGGCCTTCGGGACAGCCAGGGATCGCGCATGCTTTCCAGATTGTCTTGTAGGGTTTTAGCTTGCTGAGTGATGAGCGATACCAATCCTGGTCTACATGAGCGTGGAGGGAAGAGAAAAAAGGGGAATGATTTGACCAGACATTGTACTACAGTACATACTGTACACCTTGTTTGCATGATATCTTTGTTTTTGTTATTAGCGCTAATCAAAGCGTTCCCAGCTCATCCCGTTGCACTTGGTTATCACGAGGTCACATGAGTATAACATTTACTGTAGTAACAGTGCTTTATAGTGGCTTTATATTAAATAAAACCTTTTTTCGTACTTGATATAACAGTAATAATAAAAATAATAATAACCAGCAGGTCAACGCTCTGTGAATATACCGTACGTGTATATATTACCTGGGGCTATTTCTGCTGCTCGTGTTATAGAAGGTAAAATCCAGGGTCATCTTTTCCAAGCAAGTCCTTATAAAAATACCGACTCCACGGATTCAGACCAGACTAAACTCCTTAGAGGTACTCCAGTGCTAATTGCATTACCTCACCTCCGCATGTACAACTAATCCAGTACGAATAGGGCTTCAGCACATTCCCCTTTCAGCAAATGGCAGCCTAGACGCAAGACCTGTTCGGCTTTAAGGGAGAAAAAAACAAAACAAAAAAAAAGAAACACTCTCCCCAAATCTTCAGCTTCCAACTCTGATTCATATAATTGTTAAATAATTCACGGTGCTCCGTTCGGAACAGGAGCTTCAGAGACGCAAAGATACAACGGTCCGCGTCCATCATCAAGGCTCATCAAACATAAGACCGTGTAGCCGTCTGCGCTGCTGTCTTACATTATAGTGTGAAAGTGACATGCGCGTTTTATTTCACCTCAGAGCTTTTACAAAGTAATACATTATCACCGTGGCAGCGGAATAAAAGCGTGTCCCTGAAATTAAACGTAACACACCGCACAGCAGCTCAACGGCGATAAGAGCGGAAAGCGCGAGGGCTCGACTGAATCTAATTGGCTTGAATAGTGCAGGCTCTGGTGGTGTGTGTAGTGTTCAGACACTCTTTTCTTCTCTGTGCCAGCACACTGTAGCTCATGATAGCTGCTCTCCAGGGAGCACTTCGCAGATGCCTCTCTCAAACACTTATTTCCCTAATAGGCCAATCAGGGCAGCGCAGGATGCAAAGCGTGCTCCGGTGTACATGACGGGTTCTAGCCTTTACCCTTCCCCTCTCTTTTTCTGGTTAAAGAACCGTGCTGGTGCATGCATGCACGCATTAAAACAAACCAGCATGTTTTTTTCTTTTTCGCACTTTGTTTATTCCGAGTTTCTAATAACACTCACACGGAGGAAGCGACTGTTTTAAGGAGTCGGACGAGCGTTATTTGAAGCGTGTTTACAAAGGAGATTAAACCCTTGCTTTTGTGTACGGCTTATTCGAGCATGTTTGTATTTTTTGAAACGAGTAGGCTAATGTGGAACAGTAAGCTCACTCCAAACTCCCCCTCGGTAATCACTGATGAAGCAGCTTTGTTTGCCGACCGTGCAGCGTCTGCGTAGAGCATGTTTGTTTTGGCTAAAGGCCATACTTAGCTTTGAGCTGACGTGTGTATGTGTGTGTGCACTCTTTTTAACAAATATCTGTTTGTACCCAAGTGTATTGAGAGCAGCTGTGTGAATGGATGTGTGTGAGAAAGTGTCTTAGGGCGGTGATGAGACTGAGCTTTGGGACGCAGCTTCCACAGGAGGACATCAGTCCAGTCTATCCAATTACATCAAAGCATCATCTGTATGGGAGTCAAGGTCAGAGCTCCTCTCTCTCTCTCTCCATCCTGAGCAGACTCTGAACACCATGCCGCTGGGCTAAGTGGAGCGATTGACTTGTGGAGAACTTTATTACGCCCTGAGAGAAAACCGTCCATCTCTCTCACCTCTCCGTCTCACAGCCTAGTCTTTTCAGTCGCACCGTTCCGAGAGCGTGTATTCACGTTAATGCTGGCTGATGTACATCATCATCATCACAGTGTTCTTATGTTATTATTAAATTTCAGAATAAGCAGATGCAAGTGTAGGAAGGATGGTCCAGGCTAGTTGATTTCAGGCAGAGAAAGAGAGAGCTTGAAGAAAAAAAAAAAAAGAAAAATGTTATTCTTTGTTGACTTCCTCGGTGTTTAATTTAGTATGTAGCTATGTTTAACCATTTCGAATCTGTCGCCTCATAAGCATCAGCTGAGTCGAGACCTGCTCGGCTGTAGTATTTTTACCCGGTGTATTAATTAGCATTTACAGATAACCATGGAATCCTAATAAAAGGTTGCCACACACACACACACACACACACACACACACACACAGATCCATTATTTTGATCTCTGAAACATTGAACCGAGGCCACGTCTTTAAGCGAACGAATTAGACAGACAAGTTGGAACGATTGAGAAATAGCAGACACGAAGAGAGACACAGACGTCCCGTACATGACAAGACATCCATCACAGACGTAAGTATCTTCAACATCTCCTCAAAATCCCGTTTCGACGTTCCAAAATCCTGCGCATATCACCAGATGTTCTGCATGTGCAGCAGGATGAAATGAACTAATGCAGCGATTTAAACTCCTCCAGAGTACAAAACAGCACATTTAATTAGTGCCCGAGTCACCGCCGCTGGATTCGCTGAATGATTTTCGCTCGCCGCTGTTCTCCTGGCTCGGGGATCCTCCGTGGAGAAAGCAAATCTATTCAGGGAGGCTCGGATTCTCTCGCTATGTCCCCGCTGTGGGAGAGCCATCTTTGATCGTAGACGCCTTTTACTTCCTTTCTTTCTTTCATTTAACCCCCCTTCCCACCCCCCCACATGCCTTTTTTCCTTTAGTTCTCCAGTTTCTATCCCCTCTCCTCCCCCCATTTCATCCTGGCTGTGCTCCCCGTGTCCGGGACCCCCACACTCCTCCCCTCCCTGCGCCCGTCTGGATTTCATACGAGTACCTGTGCAGATTAATATGGTGCCTGGAAAAGTCAGTCTGTCTGTGTCAGTCAAAAGAAGAAGGGGGGGACAAAAAGGAGTGGGGGGGGGGATTGGAAGCCACTGATCCTCCTTCATGTGCCTCTTTTGCATAGTTTTGCTGGCCTTAGTAGCATTCCTGAATGGATATGTATACCTCTTCACATCGTTCCTCCCTCCTCCCTTCTTGCTTCCCCTCTCTTTATCTCGTTGGTGACTGTTCTCACCGCTCAGCCTCCTCTTTGTCTGGCTGCTGCACCGTTCTGATTTCCCTTTTTTGTCTCGTGCATTCTTTGTGTTCCTCTCTACATCGCTCTCCCTCAGTAAGGACGCCTTTTGTGAATCAGAACACGCAAGTACTTAAAGATCCCGTTTTTTCCGAGGCACGATCGGCTCACTGATCCCCGACAACGAGAACACATGTCACCTACAAAGAGGGAGACACGGCGCACCCGCCGCCCTGCAGAGCCTTTCATCCCCAGCATCTGATAAACCACAGGATAGTGGGACACTGTGTGTGTGTGTGTGTGTGTGTGTGTGTGTGTGTGTGTGTGTGTGTGTGTGTGTGAGAGAGAGAATGTGTTTGACCTCTGAGGCTTATTCTCTAGTAGCACTATTCCAACAGACAGCACAGCTTGGCTTAGCAAATTACCCATGATCCCACATGTTGTCACTCTTTACACAGCCGTTTGAGCCGAGGCGAATCTGGTTCCATGTCTAACCGTAGGTTTGGCTAAAAATACTGAAGAGCGTTGATTGATCAAACGCAATCTTTTTTTTCTTTTATGATGTCTATAAAACTACTTTTCTATTGAAACCACAGCCTGTCTGTTAGTTATTTTTTTTTATTAGAGATTCAAAAGGCAGTGTCACAAATTAAGGGTTTTACACATTAGCTTAGCTCTTACTCACACACACACACGCGCACACGTGGATGATAACTATCTCTACTGTAACAATCAGACATGTTTAAAAACAATGCAACGTTGTTGATTGATTGAAGACTAAGGACATTTTTTCACAAGACACTTCTGGTTATCGGGCAACACGTCATCACCAAGCACCGAACTACGTCACAGATTAAACATCGGTGTCGTGTGCTGGGCCCCACGTGTGTAATGGCACAAGATGCTTTGGCTCCACAGTGGATAATATACCAGAAACGCAACAACAAAAACAAAAAAGTAGAACGATGCAATTAAAAACGCAGCAACGGAAGGAAAAAAGACAAAACGATTGAAAACGCAGCAGCGAAAGGAAAAAACACTATGTTTAAAACGCAGGAGGAAAAGCAAAAAAAAAAAAAAACGACGATACGATTGGCAACGTATCAAAAGTAATAAATGGAAGAAAGCAAAAAGCAATGATACGATTGAAAATGCAAAAACAAAAGGGAAGGAGAATATGATTGAAAACGTATCAAATGCAATAAACAGAAGAAACAACAAAAACAATATCAAAAGCAGAAGCATGACGATCAAGTCAAGACACAACCGCGGGGAGAACAAATACGAAGACATGACAGTAACCAGGAAAAAAGTGAAAAGACGAGAACAAAAGTGAGAACACGACAATAAACATAGTGATGACGCAAAAACAAAACAGAAGAACGATAGTGAAAGCAGGACAGCAAAAGCGAAAACACAATCACAAAATCATAAACATGACAGCAAAATCAAAAACACAACAACAAACGAGAAACAAGACAACTGAATCAGAAACAAACAAACTTCCAGAATCCAAAAACACAATTCAAAATCCTAACTCAAAGTGTATATTTGTACAGTTACTGAACATGACCTGCCCGTCTGTGATTGGACACGGAGCGCTGTAGCCAATCAGAAACGAGCGTGAGATGTTCCTACACCTTACACACACTTACTCTTTCTGTTTTCAGTTAATGTCATGGTTTTTGGGGGGTGGAGGGGGGTGGCCCTTCCTGGCTCCTTTTAGAATAGTTTTTAAGTGTTACTATCAGGTCACTGTTTCAACAGCGTCCTTTTTGGGGAGAGCACAGCTTCCTGGTTTGATTATACACACACACACACACACACACACACACTTGTCACCAAGTTTTGTACCATGCTGTTTTGATCTGAAAACTGAAAATGAACTTATCTGTCTCTCTGCTTGCTCTGATTCACTGGAAACACCACACACACACACACACACACACACACACACACATATATGCAGGCCTTCTGCAATTCGTGCACTCTCTGGTTTTGTTATTTTGGTTGCATTTTTATTTTAACTCTGCTTACGCCTGAGGAAAATTAAATATTGACTTTTGTGATGCCCCGGCTGATTCTGCTCTGAGAGCGATTGACTGTTCCAGCTTTTGGATGTGGTGAAGCGTTTTTAAAGCCCTCGGCCTTGTTTGTGAGCTGTGTGTGTGTGTGTGTGTGCGTATGCGTATGCGTTAGTGTCAGACAGATTCAGGACACTCCTGAGTGTTACGAGAGCCGAGGTGAATAATCCACAGAGCGTTGTTATACTCGCGTCCCTCACACTGCTCATGGTTTCACTCTCCCTCTTGAATTTTTCTAAACAAATAACTGCCCCAGATCTCCCTCTGTCCCGCAGTCACAGCCCCGACTGCACTTTTAGGCAAATTCTGTGTATAATACGTGGTCAAGTTGAGCTCCAGTGCACTGTGAAGAGCTCTCTGACTTTGTTCCTCAAACTCTGATTTCCCACTTCCTGTTCCTCAAACTCTGCAGTTACAGAGCACAGACGCTCATCCGGTCACCTGCGCGGAGTCGTGACGCTCATCCGGTCACCTGCGCGGAGTCGTGACGCTCATCCGGTCACCTCCACACTGCGCGGAGTCGTGACGCTCATCCGGTCACCTCCACACTGCGCGGAGTCGTGACGCTCATCCGGTCACCTCCACAC
>JAQMYJ010000004.1:5034695-5072148 GCA_030014305.1 Clarias laeviceps | reverse complement strand
CAGAAACTCTGACCAATCCCTGCTCCGGCAGAAACTCTGACCAATCCCTGCTCCGGCAGAAACTCTGACCAATCCCTGCTCCGGCAGAAACTCTGACCAATCCCTATTCTATCAAAGTTTGACTAATCCCTGCTCCAGCAGAAAATTAGACCAGTCCCTGCTTCAGCAAAAAGTCTGACCAATCCCTGCTCCGGACATTTGACCAATCTCTGCTGTTCAACAAATTCCACCCTCTCCTGCAGAAACCGTGACCATTCTGTCCTGCTTCTGCTGAAAGTTTGACCAATCCCACCTTCTCCAGACAATTTGACCAATCCCACCCTCTCCTCCAGAAAATCTGATAAATCCCATTCATTTCTTACAGGAACTTTGATCAATCCCACCCACACTGCCAGAATCTTTGACCAGTCCCTCCTGCTCCTGCAGACTTTTTAACCAATACAAGCCACATTCTTGAGGAGTCCTAGAATACATTAGGATGGATTACCAAACAGTTTGCAGCTTTCAGTATTCTCTTGTGGACAGCTAATAGTTAATCTGGCGGGCAGGATGTCTGGGTCTGAGATCAGTTCTCAATTGGACATGGTTCTTTCTATGACTACCTAATTTTTTATATACAGCCACTCAAACAGCGTTCTCTGAAAAGCAGTCCCCACTCTCCTGCTGGGCACAGACCCATTCTTACTATGGTGTGCATTCGAATGCGGCAGGAACATATGGGCTGAAGTCATATCATGTGCATGCTCCAGCAACTAATTATTGAACACAGATCACAGAGTCTACAGTTACGTTCTTAACTAACATTGAACTTGTGCAATTTGAACTGACTTTAATTTAACACAGCAGTGGTATTTCAGCAGAAAGTCACCATTCTTTATAAATTATAGTCTTTGTCCTTGACATGTTATTTACAGTGGAAATTCTTAAGCCGACCAGCTGTAGCAAAAACATCTCAATAAACCACATTGTAGTTATGTCATAAGCCATAAGTTGCATATCCCGCTAAGCTGCTGCATTTGGCCAACAACGTTGGGAGGCTGGCTTAAGGACCGTACGTCTCACTGACATGTTTAATCCTTTGTTTTGGGTCCCATGGCGAAGCTTCCATGTTCTCCATCCATGTTTTTTTTTTTTTTTCTTTCCCTCAGCCTCATGTCTCCACTCCCCTTGATCAGGATGCATCTTTTCCTCTCCATCTGTTTCTGTAATGGCTTCCACAGGTGGATCTGCTTCATGAGCTTTATTTCCCAGGAAGGTACTACAGTCGCACCCTCGCCGTCTCCCTCTTGTGTATTGGGTTGGCAGCACCAGCTGTTTTTTTTTTTTCACACAACGCGTTGCCATAGGAACAAGCACTTCCGAAGGCTCCAGTGAATGCAAATGGCGCGTGTCTATGGCGCGCATCCGTGGTCAAGCTCCGTCTAGCGCATCTGAAGCGTTCGTCACCCGACCATTCCTCTTCCTACGCTCTTTCTTTACTTTACTTTTGCGGGTGTAACACTTCTCTGAATGTGTGTGAGACCAACACAAGCATAAAATTCCACCAGCATATCTTCACCAGTTATGTTCCGGCTTTGTTTCAAGCATGGCGTGGAAGTCTGGTTACAACGACTGAGTTGACTCGCCATTTAAGCACTGTTCAGCTACTCTTTCATAGGCATTTGCAGTATTGCAGTAAGAAAACATCTTTGTTTTTGTTTATTATGACCTTTTATAAATTAAAGGCCTTAAGAATGATCTTGTTTTCAGATTTTAGTACAATGAAGATTCTTTCTTTTATCATCACACATATTTCCTTTACATCATATTCTGCTAACGTGTATATAAACAATCCTTCTGATTCTATCATTCATCTGTTAAAAAAAAAGAATTGTCCTCGCCATGGAGTCCACCATCCTTGATTTCTAAGTAACACTCACTTTCTAAGCAGCTTCAAAGTTTTTTTTTTATTTTTTATTTTTTTTTATAAACTTTCCACCTCGGCACAGCAGTCGACCAGAACGAGACCTCATGTACGTTATCGTCTTCCCTGTTCACACACACACACACACACACACACACGAGTCCGCTGTAATTTTTTTTTACGGGAATTGTACCAGGGATCGTCCCGGTCCGTTGCTGAGTAATTCTCCCTAACATTTTGATTTTGACTCCTTTGCAGTTTAAAAGCAGATTATTTTTTAGTAATGATGTAAAACTTCGTGCAGTGAAACACGTTTCGTAAGAGTCTCTTGAAAGACGGTTGAAATAAAACGCAAACCCATTACCGTTTATTTTGTGTACTGAACACAAGATGCAAGAGGCAGCAAGAATTACATAGTTACTCTCTCACTTTGTGTCTCTCTCCCACACCCACACACACACACCCACACACACACACACACACACACACACAGTCTGGTGATATGATCTACACAACACTGTCCTGTCTGTGTGTGTGTATGTGTGTATAATTGTTCCCATGGGAGGCTGGGTTGCTGGAGATAGGCTTGTGTGTGTGGTTGGGAGAGGCAGAGATGCGCTGGTCTGCTGCTATCAGCGTTAATTAAGGCTGGCCTGTCAGCCTCAGGAAGAAGAGCTGATAAGTGCTGAGTTCCTCGGAGGGCAAAGGGTATGAAGTGAAGGGTGTGTGGACATGAGTGTGTGTGTGTATATGTGAAAGGGCTGAGGTGAACTTTTTCCATGCCCGTATGTGCCCTAATAGTGCTAATAATATTTTGTTTTGTTTCGCTAAAACACTTCTGCTTGTGTGTGTGTCTGTCTTCATATCTTCGGATGACTGAGAAAGTAAAGATCTACAGATCGAACATTTACGTTTATCCCAGACGCACATACTATGTACAGAATAGCACACTTCGAGACATTCTGTTTTAATAAATTAATCAACCACCTCATGCAAATAGGAGAAACTATTACAGAACCACTAAAGTGGTTCTTTTCTACTAACAGCACATCCTAAAGTGTTTTATTCTTCTTACACCACAACAGCCTTGTCTTAAAAAAGTAGTCGTTATAGATATGGTATGCTTCTTTTGCGTAACCGTACAGTGAACAAGTCAGCAGTGCATGTAATCTTATCATGTACCTGAGAAATGGTCTGTGCTGAAGACTGTACCAGGTCCTGACACTGGAGACTCCTTCCCTAAATCTTAAACTTCGAGACAGCATACAGTATATACTGAGCATTTATCATACAAGTCTCTGCGCAGGCTGTTACCGTCAAAATGATAATGTTTTATAATGAATGTGTACATTCATGTAATCTTTGATTCCCCCCCCCCCCTTTTTTTAGTTACTGAAAAAAGGGCTGCAACTAATTTTTTTAAATTAACAAATTCATCTATCTATCTATTGTTCAATTGGTTTACTTATAATTTTTATGGTTTATATAGTAATTATTTTCTTAATTAATCCTTTTGTGAACTTGCCAAAAAAATTGTAGCTATAATTTCAATAATTAATCTTTTAAATTTTTTTTCTCCTAAAATATTTATTTACAAATAAAAAATGCTGAGAATTAATCAGAGAATCTAGAGGCCACAGGCACATGCATAAACTTATGGAATTTATATAAAAAATACATGCATACTTGCATACAGCTGTTTCTTTTCTGAAAACTCAAAGACCGAATACATAAATTTTAACATGAAATTGATTATATCAACTATATTAATTTCACAGAAGAGCTCATGCATGCATGTTATTTTTCAGATGAAATCTATGAAAGGAGGAGCCACTTCAAACTTGAACTTTTACCTAAAGATAAAGATAAAATTATGATATCAGTGTACATCTAAATCGAAATTTCCTTTAGGAACAATAATATCTGTCTGTCTGTCTGATCACACAATTAATTCCAGTCGTAATAGACAATGAATCAACACCTACTGACCAATCGGATTAGAGAATTAGTACACAGGTAAGTAATAGTCCAAGCCGCCACATTGGGGTTTATGTAGTTCTTGCCATCTTTTTCTGGCATAGCAGATGAAAGTTAAGAAGTGTCACACTTAGAAGTGTTGTATCGTAAAACGATCGTGATGTCAGGCAGAATTTATTGCTCCACATGAGTCAATATTAGCTTTTAAAGAGAAACCGGTTCCTTTAACACGTCACGTGGTTCCTCCGATAGATTTAAAACCTCCTGAAAGTCGACAACCAGTTATTTAACAGCAGATCCTAAACACATCCCTCCTTTACCTCTTTCTCTCACATGCTCCCACACACTTGCATGTCCTGTACACACCCCGTAAAATCAAGCCCAAGTGAGTTATATCGGGTTTTATTATTACATTTTATTTTATCTATTTTATGTGCTGGTGCTACTCCAACATTCTGAACCCGGCTGCAGTATATTTTGTTTTTATCTGCTAAATGAGGCAGTATCAGGTAGAACTCGTTGATTGATTCCCTTGATAACACATTACAGACTCTTCCCTCAGAGCTTATTGGTTTTCTTCCAAATTCCTCGAGCCCAAATTAACGTCCGAGTGAAACGAGGTGAGAAAAGCAGGACTAGACTTTGAATCTCTGTTGATATCAGGATTATATATACAGGATTAAGTTTAGACTAAATCTGGCCGTTTGCCTTTTCTGTAATTCTTCTCTTTAAACAACTTTTATGATGAACTGTTGGTTTAATCTGGCGCTTTTATTATCAATTTTTTTTCGACTTCAAAAAGTGTTTAAACAGATTAGAAAGTCAAAACAAAGTGTAATAGAACAAAGTTCTTGACATTTATATAAACGCTCGTTCCGTTCAGGAGCGAAAGTAGAAAAATTAGCTCGTATCTTTAGTGCTTTGAGAAATTTAAATAAAGATATAATATCAGCTCATTTTCTACTTTCAATCAGAACAAGTGTTTATGTAAATGTCAAGAACTTTGTACTGATTAAAGCGAGTATGAGCAGACGCACGCATGTGCCTCGCACCCGACCTTCTTTTGGACGCAATACAGTACAACCGGCTTGCTTTCTTCCGTTTTCATAACTTTAGTTCTTTTATGTCTTATATAAATAAATTAAAAAACTTTCTGCGTTTTTTTTTTTTCAGCTGTTTTTTCCTTCTTTTTACATTTGCAAGACGTTAAACGAAAAATAATTCATTAGAATTGATTTAATCTTTTTATTATTATTATTATTCAACCTATAAAATTTTAGTTATCATACTGTACCTTTAGAATTTAAGTCTTCGTTGTAAGGTTTTATTTGCTTTTTTGTAGTGCATAATTTAAAATAGATTAAATTGCATCACATTCACAAACTGAGCTTATTGTTAGCTTCTGAATGTTGAGGTCGACAGAAGCTACATTTACACTTCAGTTCTATCTGAAATTGTTCAGAATACAGATTGCACCCACAGATGATTAGGCGATCATAGGTGATTAGTGTACTGATGGGGGGCTCAAGACTTTTGCACTGTACTGTTTACATGGCTGCTGATTCAAGATTTTAATCAGAATGTAGCTTTTTGACATGCACAAAGTAGTTTTGTCTGCCATGAAGCCTTTAATCTGCTGGAATATAACAGACGTAATAGTATTTTTTAATGATAGTTTAGGCTTCCTGTCTTTTTCAAGAATTCAGTCTCTTCTATAATGGGTTAGATGCTTTCCTACTGTATGTCTACTGTATGTACTGGGGTCTATTTAAATTAGCTCAGTATTTTCTAATAAAGTGAGCATGAGAAAAGCTGCTCCTGATTGTTTTTTTCCTGTAAAGTTGCACGATAACTCATTACACTCTGCGTCAGAGGGAACGGAGCTAAAAGCCATATTGTTTTAAACGGTGCAGAGCCTGTATAAGGAAAACAAGATGAGAGAGAGATATAGTGATGGAGAAACGAGACTGAAATGGATGAGTGTTCAGCACACAGATGGGCAGCGTGGAGAGATCGAGAACTTCTCTCGTTAAGCCGTTAATGGTGGGTGAAGAGCTAGTTGACCCCGAACACTTCATTTTTCTATCCTCTTCGGAGCAGTAGTAACACTTCCCAGAAACTTTCACGGCCCTGTTTTCTCTCACTTTCCTCTTTTTTTTTTGTTGGGTCCAAGACAAGGAGCTGTATTTATTAAGCACCTCAGAGTAAGAGGACTGATCTGCATAAGCATATGGATTAAAGGACACAGCTCATAAATCGAGGCCATGTTCACGTGTATGGGTTGTTCGTTTGATTTCATTTTACCGCACTATTAAAAAAAAAAAAAAAAAAAAACTCCAAATTGAAATGTAAAACAAAACCAGCTTTGAAAACACTCACAATATCACGGAACATAAAAATCAGCACAATGAGCTGTAAAGGAGACAAACATCAAGACAAAAAAAGGTTATGTTCACTGCTGATGAGGTGGAACCGCTGCTTAAGCTTACACTTGAATACAAAGTCAACAAAGCAACAGTCTGAGTCACTTTAGCTCAAAGATCACAGGACAGAGGCCGATTAAGTGGTAGAGCAAGCATTACCATGAACAAGCTCGGACTCCCAATTAAAAAGAATTTTAAAATTACAGTCTTTCAAGAAACTCGACTCTCAAGATCAAGTGTGTATATAAAATAATAATAAGAGGAAGAAGAGTTTTCTTGAATCTGTGAAGAAAAATGAGTTAAGATTTTTTAGAAATTGTCTGTGGACGGGTTGCGAACATGAAGACGAAAGAAGTCTTTAAGGACAGTGTTTAAGCTGTAAAACAATAAAAGAGAAATGAGACCAGGGTGACTTGTTAATCAAGTACGAGCAGCGTTCACGTCAAGCCAGGGCTTGTGATGAAGTTTCTGGTGAATGAAACTGATGTTTAAAGAAGACTTCAAGCACAGTACGCTGATGAGACCCTTAGTAACGCATCTGAATGGTGCAAACATTGTAAAGGTCTGTGAATGACGATCCTGGGCGTTCCAAAGCCCACTGCAGACGTTCTCGTGTAAATCGACAGGTAACTTTTTCCGCCAAGCCTACTGAAGAGACGCATCTGTCTGTGGGAACTGTACAGACAATCATTCACCAGATTAATTAAATTAATTATCATTTAATGTTACTTGTAGGAAAAACATCAGTCTACTTCGCTTCAGTTGCTTGAGGTCTCTGCAGGAAGGGTTGTAACGAGAAGGTTTTAATGTAATATTTGTTATTATAATAGGAATTTGTAAAGTGTAAAGTACATACAGTAAAAACAAGGTAAACATAAAAATAGAGCACAAGCTTTAAATGCTTTAAACAATCCAAATAAATAAATCTTTTTAAAGGTGTTTTACACTAATGAGGAGAAAATATACAAAGAAATGAAAATAAAATAACTGAATAAAAATAAATGCGTAACAAATAACAAAAATATGCAATAAAACAACAGCAGTTAAAGCAGTGGTGATGATTAATAAATTATTTTAAATATGAACATAGCTATTTTTTTTTTTTTTTAATTAGCTTAGATTTTCGCACTAGCTACTAGCGACCTTTCATTTCCTGTGCGTGTCACCCGGAGCTGCAGCGAATGATTGATAAAGCGACAAGCAACATTTTAATTATAACTTTCTCAATTCAATGCAAATGAAGCCTGATAATGAAAATCAACAAATCCAAACTGTCGTCTGGGGAAAATTCCTCAGGCAGGGCTTTATAAAAATTTTTCTGTTATGTTTTCTCCACCGAATCCTACTCTCTTCAGTTCTGCTGTGTTTACTGTTCAGAACTGGGAAAGAATATATTATAATCTGGTACTAGTTTTCTAAATTGCAATACAAGTAAGGAAATGCAGAGGAATTAATTTCACTGTATTCTCGTCTCCCGCGTCGAATGAATTTCCGTCCTTTTATTTCTCCTTCAACTGTTTTTATCAGTCTTTAGCATTCGCGCCTCGTGCGAGCTGCAGGATGCTCATGGTGATTGCACATGGAGGCTGTGGAGCCGAAGCGGAGCGCCATTTATCCTGAGTAAACCGTCTGTGCGTGAGGCCAGCTGGTGCCTGTGGTCTGGAGCTGACCATAATGAGTGTTGCTAGTGAGGAGGTCAGTGTATTAAAAGGCGGTTCTGAGAGAACGTGCCGGTGGTGAGGAGCCTGCTGGAACATCACCCGAGCTCATTTATTAGTTTACACTACAGTGCAGTGGTTTAGGCAGCACTGGGTAGCGTGTGTGTGTGTGTGTAGGTCTGTGTACACCACCATATTTTTACTTTGTTTGATGGTTGAAATGATGAAACTCAAACAAATGTAGGATTAATCAAATCCGCCGGCCACAAAAAGTGACGAGGATAAACCTTGTTTAGAGAGAATAGATGCTCTGTGTTCCCTGGGTGTTTACACGGCGTTAACAAGGCGTAGTTAATCAGCATGGCCGCGGTGTACTCAGCATTGTATGTGTGTGTGCTTTCATTTTCCACATTTTATGTCCATGGTATCAGGCATAGAAACTTCTCACTGTCTGCTCAACAGTCTAATGGTGTGTGTGGGTGTGTGTCAGCTGCAGGTAGATGTTCAAGCATATACAATGATATACAAACACCATCACCAGGTGAATTGAATAACATTAATTTTCAAATATAGTTGCAAGCAATGATGAGCGGGCCCAAGCAATGATGAGCGGGCCCAAGCACTCTTCGCCATCGCCACAGTGGGCACAGGCCCGGTTTGTTCCCGATCATATAAATTCCATAGGAGGAGTACATCAAAATCTATTGGGTTTTACAAACAACCCAAAATAACTGCCTTTCAGTTGAGTAGAGCCCATGACATCAAATGCTGATCAGAAAAATAAGCACTAAATGTGTACTGGATTTTTGAGCATGTTAAGACCCCCCCAAAAAGCACCGGATGCTTAGAAGAACAAGAGGGACCTCATACACTATGACGAAATCCTGTACGGCTGATGTCACAGTGCTTGGGCCCCTAACTATACACTAGGAGACACCCATGCCCACGGGGGCCAAAGGCATCAAGGTGTCTGGTCTGATCCCACAGAAAAGTTAATGCAGCACAAATCGGAAAAAAAACACTGGCCATGATGGAAAGGCACCAAAACAGTGAAGAGTGAAGATGCAGATCTAGGGTTAGTGTCCAGCAGGCAAGGAACTCGAGATTGCTGACCCCGGCTTCCAAACACCCCAGAACCTTGTTTGATCAAGCACCTACTGTATGGAATGCGCTGGACTAACTTGCCCGATCCACAGAGGCCCCACCCTGCAACCGACAGCACCCAAAGGATATGATGCTTTAATAAGGGTCAGAGCTGCCCAGGTGGCACAAGGCGGGAAATTATTTGAATGTTATAGCTAATCGTGTATCTGTGTGTGCGTGCAAGACCAAAACTTACCTCTGCTGCAGAGGAGAAGTTCATTTACCAGCCTCAGAAATCACCAGTTAACTGCACTGCACCTTAGATTAGAGCCGTTATGAAGGATTTATAGCGCAGAAGTAGCAGATATACATCTCAATATCAGCTGTTCAGAGGAGATTATTGCCTGTTCTGGATGCCTTAGGTGTGTGAGAAAACTGGAACGCGTTGTATGCACACAAAATTTTGCATTTTTTTTTTACATTTTAGTCTCAAAGCTGTACATATTTGACTCGAGCATTGACTGAGAGTAGAGAGTGAGTATAGGAAGGGAAAGCAGTTCATACACGGGCTACAGCGAGAGGCAGGAACAGAGGTCAGGACTAGAAACGGAGAGGGAAAGAAGTGAAGCAGAAAAGTGTGAGGAGAGGAAAAAGTCAGAAGAAGCCTGCTGTGATCGAAAACAGGAGAGGGTGGATCAGCTCGACACACACTGAGCTGACAGTGTTCTCTCAGCCTCGCCGCTCGTACTCTGGAAGTCATCATGGCCGCCACGGCCGCTGCACACGTTCCCCTGCCTCGACTATCAGCTTTTTCCATCTCCGCTGTCAGGCAGGGTGAGCAGCATGTCGCTGCGCTTTCTCTCACTTTCTGTAACTGAACCCGACCCCAGTGCTCGTACGGACGATTCTGAAGCCCGCTAATACAGCTCTGGTTGTGTGGGCCAGCTCTAGAAGTATTGGCACCACCCTCCCCCAAAAAAACAATCCCTATTCGTTCCATTGTTGTTTTATTCAGTGAAAGAAACTAAAAATGTTTCTGAAAAGTAATTCTTCAAGAGTAGTAGTGTTTTCATCAAAAAAAAACTGGATTCTGCGTCATCTCTGAGGGAATTAATTTCAGGAATTCTTGTTTGAGTGTCTTTCATGTCCAGTACTATGTTTGTTTTCTGCTCAAGTCAGAGCAGAGGATGATACACACACACACACACACACAAACACACACACAGAGAAACATAAGGATATGAAGGAGCTATGAATATTCTGTATGGAGGAGTGGACCCGGATCTTCAGCACGTCTCCCCCACTTTTAGACATGACGGGAAGTGACTCACTGCTGCTGTTAGTTTGTGTGGTGCCAATCATTTCTAAACCAGAAAAAAAATCTCAGAATAGACGGTTATAGTTTTAATCTACACCTACACTATAAAAAAAAATAAAAAAAAAGAGGTTCTTTTAAGGGTGAATTTTATAATAAAGCATTTTCCAATATTTTCAGTGTTTTGCCAGAGTGAATTCATTAACTCTACAAGATCCAAGATTTTGAAGTGTTTCTTTGGTCGGGAGCGGGTTCAGCTTCGTTCCTCCTCCTCTAAATGTTGCCCTAGAGTTGCGCAGGGGGGCATCAGTAGTCGACCAGGATTTTGTGTTCAGTGCCACTACGCTAAAAAGAACACAGATAAACTTCCATCATTTAAGTTCGTTTGATGTATTTAAACATATTCATGAGTGAATATGAAAACTGAAAAATATGTAGAGTATTTATTTTATTTTTATTTTTTTTAGAGTACTATCTAAGTGGATGAAATTATTGACACAGTGAATTTTTTTCTTCTTCCTCTACACAGACAGGAGGCGCTACTGGCGGCCATCAGCGAGAAGGACGCCAACATCGCCCTTCTTGAGCTGTCGTCCTCTAAAAAGAAGAAGACTCAGGATGAAGTGGCTCTGCTGAAGAGGGAGAAAGACCGACTGGTGCATCAGCTCAAACAGCAGGTAAGGATCACACACTCCGGAAACTGAGATCGTGTGCAATCTGGCAAGCGATGAGCTGAAACCGAGAGATAAGTCTGAGGTTCATTTCGCAAGAGTGTTCGCTGATAAGTGCACAGGTTTCTCTGTAACTCTTGGAAAGTGTTCATTAACCCACTTTCGACTGGTTCGTCTTCCAACTGATTATCGTTCAAGCGTTAATTAGGAAAGAAAATGAAGAACAGCTTGAAATGGAAGCGGAGAGGAATAGACTATAGATTAGAGCACGCTAATATGATACAGATGTCCGACCGCAGATCTGCTTTGGCAGAAGAGCTTTACCGCTATTCACCTCCTTCTCAGGTCCCAGTGACCCCTCAGCAGGGTCTCACACACACACACACACACACACAAACCCTCGCACCGTCATGCCCACAAGACAAAGACCTAGGACTTCAATAAGTATTTTATTCAGTATCTGGTTATTTTAGTCTAATTTAAAATATGATTAGTAATCCCTTACTGTATACAGTTACATTCCTATTAATAGACTGACTTTATTTCTCACTTTGTCACTTTAAACTGGTATCTTGTAAAACGAAAGCATGTGCCACAGAATCTTCAGTATTTGTATTAAACACTTTATTTGGTTGAATTATGTCTATCTATCTGTCCGCTGGGCCACCACAGAGTCCAGACCTTAACCCCAGTGAGAATCTTTGGAATGTTCTGGAGAAGGCTTTGCAACTCTCCCATCATCAATACAAGATCTTCAACAGAAATTAACACGACTCTGGACAGAAATAAATGTTGTGACTCTGTATGAACTTATTGAAAGGATGCCAGGACCGTAATCAAAGCAAAAGGCAGTCCAATGAAACATCAGACTATCTGACCATTTCATTTAAAAATAATGTTGATGGAGTTGTGTGAATAAATCAGTCGTGCAATTTAAATCCATCGTTTCTTAGTTAATTTGATTCATTGAATGCATGAGTCAGTTTTTAATTCATAATCTAATCACAGTTTTTAAAATAACTTAAACTTAGTTACCATTGAATCGTCTATAACTGACAAATACCTTCCAACAACTTTTAGAGAAAATACTTTATGCGTCTTTTGAGACTTTATTCTTCTTTTAAGTTTATGTACGGTTGGTGCAATACCGCCACCTACTGGACTGGAGCAAACAGCACCCTCGTTGTTTTAGATACTTATAGTAGTTTTTAAAACATCAAAACCTGACACAAATTGAATCGAGTCAAAAAGAGGCAGTGCATAAAAATCTAATCAGATTGACAGTTTAACTCTGATTCACAGATTTATAAAGCAGACGTTTTTTTTTTTTAATCAGATGCGCAGAAATATTCCATATTTCAAGGGTTTCTGAGATAATAGTCTCAGTGAATGTGTCACATGTTGTACAGGTAAGTGCTGTAGCTGTGGTTATAATCTTGTTATTAAATTTGAGGAAGGGTACTTTTTGTATAATTGTGTGTCCAATCATTAACACAGGAGACTGTGTTACTCTACACTCACTAACAGTTGCTATTTTCAGAGTCTGGGTTTTAGAGATGGCACAGTTCAACTATGTCGATACCAATACGCTGCTTTTCCTTCAAAAAAAAAAAAAAAAACTTTAACCAAAACACGCAGCAGAAAATGCCATGCCTTACACAAAACCACGATCGTGTTTATTCAGTTACACTCTTTACACAAAAAATGACTTGTATTTCAAACATAATTAAGTATAAAGTATAAATATAATAAAAATCGACCCTAACAAAAGTACAATCATGTCTTTTTATATGTAAACGTTCCCTGTTGCAATAAGAAAAATCCAATAAATCCTCTTCCAGTAAAATAAATTCACTTTTCCATTCTTGTCCTGTTACAGAATTGGATTGAGTTCATTCTTTTCTCTCTCTCTCTCTCTCTCTCTCTCTCTCTCTCTCTCTCTCAACATTGTGTCCTGTACAGTACCTACCCTTGGTATTTTTAACCAGTGCCAGTGTGTGTGTGTGTATGTTTGTGTGTGTGTGTGGTGCTGCCTAAAACCATGGCCCTGATGCACTCTAGTGCAAAAATATGTTTTTTTGTGCTTGTCCAGCGTACATAAAAGAGCTTTTGTTAACGTGATTAGACCGGCACCGCCAAGTGGTCTGGTGTGTGTGTGTGTGTGTGTGTGTGTGTGTGTGTGTGTGTGTGTGTGTGTGTGTGTGTGTGTGTGTGTAAAAATAGATTCTAGTTGGACTCCCATTAGAAAGAACGCTCTAGGCTAATGATCAATTGCCCTGCTTAAAATAGAATTCTACTAATAGAACTACCTAATAGTAAAACCTGCTGTGACCCCCATCTGCCTTTTAGTTGACCCCATGTGTGGGGTCATGACCCAAGGTTCGAGAACCTGCGACCTATAAGATGTGCATCTTTTTTTTTTTTTTATTAAGGAAAACAGAGAGGGACAGTATTTGGTTTGTTATATTTCACTTCTTTAAAATCGTATGCTCAAATAGGTTAAAGTAAGTGCTGCTGCTCAATAATGAAAGAGCTTTTTCTCTTTCGTGCTGGTCTTTAAATATGTCTTTCCACTGTGGCATAATTACAGCATCAGGTCTGACGGTCGCTTTGGCGTATTCGTGTCACCTTTTATCGCACGGTTCACCTTAAAAAAAAAAAAAAAAGTTCCTGGCTTCCAGCCTGTGCAGTCCTCCTCCCACCTGCAAGAAGACGTCCATGAAATATCTTCGATATAAAAACGTCCCGTCCCGTCTTTGCCCTTACACACGGCGAAGAAGCTGCATTAATCCTGAGCATTACAGCGAAGCCCGATGCAGCTCATTAATCATTCTCCAGGCCCCTCCTGTTCATTTCTGACATCTTTATGACACCCCAGTGGCCGAGCGGGTCTCTCAGGCTGCACAGTGGTCTTTCTGTCTCACGTGTGAGGTGTGGGATGGTTAGTGTGGTCTGCATCGTAATGCTCAGCCCCCGTCTGATGGATCACAGCAGAGACTTCCTGGCTTTTCCCATGTTAACTGTATGTCAGCATACCGTGTGTGTGTGTGTGTGTGTGTGTGTGTGTGTGTGTGTGTACAGTGGGGATTTCAGGTTTCTTATATCAGTAGTCGTTTCAGGGTTCCATGCGAGTGTTTGGTTTGTGTTAGCTATATACGATCTCAAGAGCAGCTAAACGCTTCATGTAACCGGTGTGTGTTGCGTGAGCTGTGAGGAATGTGTGTATGGCAGCATGCATGTTTAATGGACTGTGGCTGATCTGACGCGGTTCGGCGAGAAAGAGGAATGGGAACGGTGTTGATCTATGACTCCAGGACCGCTTTTTAAACAATGTGCCGAAGTGGCATTCGAGCTCATTGGTAGCTGTATGAAATCGCTGCTTCAAAAAATAAGCAGATAGTAAAATATAAAAACATGAAATCCATTAATGGAGTGGCTGCTAAACACTTGCGCCGAGATCGTGTCAGTTTTGAAGATGTCAGGAGATACAGGAGAGTAAAATGAACAGAATGGAGTGGAATGTTTTGGAATGAATTGGAACGGAATGGAATGAAAAATGGAACGGAATGAAATAAAACCAAATGGAATGGAAAATCCTGAGGTTGAATACAAACAAGACTAGAACGGAACTGGATAGAATGGAATGGAATAGATTAGACTGGAATGAACTGAAATTGGATAGAAGTGAAAATAATCCGCACTCTGACTGTAGAATTTATTTGAGTTAACTTTTAGAAAAGACAAATGCATAATTTTTTTCGACATAATCTCCAGGCTTTTCAATACACTTTGTCCTTCTGTCAGCAAGCTTTCGTATTGCCTCATTTTAGTCTGAGCGGTGAGCCACGAATGCACCGCTGTCTTCACTTCTTCATCAGAATTCAATCTTTGTTCTCGTGGGGCTGCTTTCAGGGGACCGGACAGGTGACAGTCTAATGGAGCGAGATTAGGACTATAAAGGGGATGATTTAACATTCCACAACAAAGTTTTTATAGTGCATCGTTATGACAACCCCCTTGGATATCAGTCCTCTGAAGTACAAGTAATACAAAGTTTAGTCTCTTCAATAAGCGTCTCACTGTAACGAGCACTGTTGATTGTCGAACCCTTTTTTCTGATGACGTTCCAATACTTATGGCCCTTATGAATCCCAGAAAACTGTAAGCGCTGTTGAATTTTCCAGCTGATGGTTTTGACTTTTGAACTTTTTCTCAGTCAGTGATTTGAGGATGTTTTCGTTCCATATTCCGACGTTTCGCTCGAAGCGATAAATCCGTGTCTCGGAACTTTCACCTTCCTGCATTGTGTTTGCAGACATCCAACCGCTTCTGTTTATGCTCTTCCGTGAGTTATTTCGGCACCGGGTTCACCCTCGGACTATAAAAACAAACACATCTCTGCACGCTGCTTGTCTTTCGTGCAAATCACCAGTGGGGCATCCATTTTTGCTGGTGCAGAAACTGATGTAACACGTTCACATCTGCACAGCGGTGGCTACTGTAGGTAAACGGTTGCTTTGAACAGAAAGCGCTAATAAAAGGGGCCAATAGAAGTTTTTTAGATAACCGGAGTGTGGACAGTGTTTTGACTCACCCTCGTACATTACAGCATGGTAAACAACTTTTCTTCACATATCCCAGATTGTTATTCAACTCAGGTCAGAGTGCAGCGTCAGCCACGATACGTTGCCTCTGTAGGTATCGGAGAGGATCAAGGGCCCAACAGTGGTGCCGAGACTCGGACCCCCAACCTTCTGATCAGTAACCCAGAACATTGATCGTTGAATGGAATAAAACCAATTGTAATCACCAGAATGGATTTGTATAAAATATGATGAAACAAACCTTTTTGTAGTAAAACAAAATCGAGTGGAATAAAATGGAATGCAAAGAATTGAACCCAGTGTTGGATGCAAGCTTGGCACAGGTTTTACATCAGATGCCCTTCCTGACGCAGCCCTCCCATTTTATCCGGGCTTGGGATTTGGGAGCTGGCTGGGAATCGAACCCGGGCCTTTCACATGGCAGGCGAATCACCAAGCACCGAGCCACCAATGCACAAAAGCACAAAACACATTGGAACAGAATAACATAGAAAGAAAAGTAACAGAATGGAGCAGCCCTGTTCAGACTGAATTGTGATGCCTAATAAAATATTTAATAAATGAATGAAACATGAACCTAAACCAGTGTATACAAGGTGTCTGGTATAAGTAATACATTATATTGAATGTGCTTCATGTACATTGCTCAAATACTTAACAGGTTAATAAAGGCAGCTCAGGTTTACCATTGGTTCTATAATTGGTGCAAATCAAATCAATTGCGGAGCGATATATAAATTATGAGTGGTGTTCAAGTCAAGCTGGGACTTGTGAATGAAGGCTTAAAAGCACTTCACTTCAAGCACAGTAAGATGATGAGACTCTTAGGCGCAGAAAAACGTTTGAAAGAATTTAAAAGGCGGCCATATTTTTGTGAATGATCATCACGGCCAAGGTGTCTCAGAGCTCACTGCAGTCGTTCCCGTGAACATTCAGCGAGTGGAACATCTCTTAACATAACCTTTCGCCAAAATACTGTAGTTTTAAATTTCATGAAAAGAAATAATGTACATCCTCTGAAATGATCCTTTAGTAATGAACGTTACGACATACTGTATAACCCACACACAGATTGATACTGCATCGTAAAAAGAGGCAAGAAATCATAGCTTTCTTTATAGCCTTCAGTCTTCAGGCTTTTATATTTTCATTGTTGTACCTAATGACCACTTGCACTCAGTTTCCATCCGCATGGTAAGGAAATGGCTTTAAATGTTTCAGACCAATTACTGTTTGTGGGGCTCTCGAGACAATGTTAATAAGTCCGGTTAAATTCAACCTCAGATTGAGCACAAATTACAGAAGGAGGTTAGTAATTACATCCTGTCAGAAGTTCGGTTCCTCACTTATCTGCTGCCATGCATTAGACTGGCTGGACGTTATTGTTGTTGTTGTAAAGCGCCGTCAAAATGGCACAGTGGAGATGACAGTTGTTATTTTTTCGTTTTTCTTTTTCAGCAAAGCCACGGTTTGGGCACCCACTGGCGGAATAAAAGCATTTTGTCTCAGAGAAAGCCGCAGAAAACATTAAATGTTGAAATGCCCTAATGGTGCCAAGGCTGCCACACAGCAGAGAGGGAAAAGCGAGTGTGGAAAAGTAAAAGTGTGTGTGTGTCCAATTGCTTTAGTATTGCTCCCGAGAGAGAAAGAGCTGTCCGTGTTTGAAAGCATCCTTTTATTGGGCTGAAAATGCAGGCATTTTGGTGCATGGGCAGGGCTGCAGGCGCCTCGTGGCCCAGCTGTGGCCAAACTGAGCCGAGTCCTTAAATTAGTGCACAAGGAGCCTGGAGGGACTGACTGGGGGAGGACGGGGGGGGGGTGGAAGAAAAGCAGCAAGCGTAGAAAAGAGGGGGAAAACGGGGCAAAATAAAAACAGCAAATGTTGGATTCATTAGGGAGTTTGTTGGGTTAGAGGCCTGAGGCTGATCCAGCAGCAGTGAGCCTGAGCCCTGGGGCTTCCAAAGCCATCCGTGCCGGATTTGTTTTGGACTCGGGGCAAATCTTGCTGCTCATTTTGGGGGGCCAAAAAGAGCTGCTGTTTTCGGAACATGCAGACCTCAAAACACCAGCAGCAAAATGACTGTTTGTGCAAATGTCCAATGTGTGGCTTGAGTGTTGTGGAGATTTTCCATTCAGCTCCTTTTATAGTGGACCCAAGCGATGATCTGATTAGTTCTTCAAACGCAACTGCTTGTAGTTTTCTTAGCCCAAAAACTCTAGACGTTGTTGTTTTACAGTTGTAATGTTGTGAACGTTGCCTATTGCACCGATTTCCTACTATTTAAACAAATGATCCTTGTTTAATTGACAATGCCAAGTAAACATAAACGAAAGACTTCTCTTTTGACACATGATTCAACTGATGTGAAAATCCTGTTCTTGAAATCATTATTAACGATGGCAGTAAATTCAAATTTCCAAGTTGCAGCTTTAACGGAAACCCTCACCCAAAAAAAAAAAAAAAAAACACAGGAAACCGTTTTATACTGAAATGTTTGTGATGTCTTTAGCGATTCTGGTGCCAGTTTGTTAGTCAGTGCTGCATTGTAACAGTTGTCTGCCATGCTGATGTCATAGGAATATTACAGTGGACTTTACTAGAGTGTCTACTTGGTCTTGATCCACTCCGAGCATTCTGCGTCCTGGGCAGCCGCCAATTTATTCATTCCAGCTTGGTGTCTATAAAACTATGAATGCTAGACATGTGTTGTGCGTCCTGGTGTTCCAAGCACAGGGACAATAATCCCAGCTCAGTCTGACTGAGCTGCAGATTCTGGTGGAAATTAAGCACGTACTGTACACTGGTCTGTTCAGTGCCGCTAATCTGAGGTACTGCGATTGATGTTGCTTTGTATCCTACGTTGTTTTAATGGGTATCCCCTCTTTTTTGTTTTAATCCTCTGAACATTAGATGCGGTGGAAAGATGTCGAGCCTGTTCTTATTTTGTAAATACTGTATGTGCAGATGTGGCAGAAGTACACAAAAGTAAAAGTTGTTGGTCTTTCGGCTGATCCCGTCAATAGGTCGCCACAGCAGACCATCCAATACGCACACAACTTGTCACAGCTTTTACACCGGATGCCCTTCCTGACGCAACCCTCCCATTTTATCCGGGCTTGGGACCGGCACTGCATCCAGTGGCTGAGGTTTGACCATTGGGTGGGAATTTAAATCTTTTGCATGGCACACAAGAAACCTACAGTACCAATGATCCACCAATAGCCTATGATGCTCAAGTAAAAGTACTTACCTAAAAATTTACTGCAGTACTGAAGTAGAAGTTCTAAAATTTACCAGAATGAAAGTAGAAATTAATAACAAATAAATAAATAAACTGACAATTTATTGGCTGGGTTGAGATGCTTTACACTTTTCATGACACCTTGTGGGCACTACAAGAGAGAAAATAGGAGCGGATAGCGCTGTCCTCCGAGTGTGTTACTCCGCCCCCAACGGTACATGAGCGAGCAATTCGAAAAGATGCGGTCGGCTGGGGTCACGTGGTTCGGAGGAAACACTTGATACTCTTCGGCTGGTGTGGTAGTAGTAGCCTTAATGTGGAGCCCCCTAGTGACGGGGAGGAATTGGATGCGACTAAATTAGGGAGAAAATCGGGGGGGGAAAAAGGAAACCCCACCCATTTTGATTAAAAACTGGGTTAAAGAATAGCATTGAACTCAATCAAAAATCAATCACTTTGATGCACTAACCAATCTGCACTTTCATCAAACCTGGTGGAATCTTTGTTCTCGTCCTTCTCACATGGGGTTGCTTAGGCCACAGTATGGTATGAGTGACGGTGTGAACTCTTGAAGTTAGAAATTAGAGTATCTGTTCACTTTTGTGTGATCATCATCTGAAAAGTAATGAGTCTCTCTTGAAAAAAGTGCATGTTTTTCATAAAAGAAATTCAGTGAGTAGAAGTAACAAATATCACATACACAAAATAATCAAGTAAAGTACAAATACATGAAAAAAAAAACAAAGTATTTAGTTTTTGTTACTTGCCACCTTTCACTATATTAAAAAGCAACTCCTAAGTATGTAAAATGAACATTTTCCCCAGAGTATCTAGCAGAAGGAAGCAATCCGCGAGCCTTCTGTTTGTTTCGCATCCACACTCCTTTCTGTTTATTTTATTTAATTTCACTGCGTTTATTTATTTAGGTCTCTATTTAGATTATGGTCAGGCTGAGGATCATAACTTGAATATTGCGAATCTTGGATCATCAGTGTGGTGAGAATGACAGCATCTGGTCACATGACTGCAAACTCTCTACAGAAGGTGAAAAAAGTAAACAGTAGTGGTCAAACGTAGCGGATAACGGTCTGGTTTTGCTTCTTTTCTTCACTCACCATTTTCCAGGGACGTCCAACGTCATTAATGAAAACGTCAGCGTCAAGTTAAAATGGACTCGTATCAGTGCAAGAACCTTAAACTTAAAAGGTCAACTCAAACATTCCATCACAAAATAAATCATATATGTTAAAGATTAGGACGCACATCAATCAGGGTGGAATTCCCTCTTTAATGCTTTGCTGTCCGTGCTGTTGAACAAGTCAAGAAGCTTAAAATGCAGCACTTGGCCACAAAGGTAGCTAAAAACCAAAACAATTTTAGACATGTTTTATAGGCAACACTGTGACATGACATTTTATACAGCAAACACTAATGATGATTAAGTATAACGGTACGTTTTGCTCAACAGAATAGAATAATGTTGTGGGTTATTAAATGAATCTTTGATAAATAAAGTCTGATTTAATGCGCAGGATTATGGTTTACACCATGGTGTATCGTACATAATGTTGTTGGAAGGAATGTGTTTAAAGCCTTAAATGTTTTAAGTTCTAAATTTGATCCAAGCTTTGATCGGAGCAAAGCTCTCAATCTATCGGTCGATTTTCATTCCTACCCTCATGTATGGATGAAATAAATACTGTATGACCGTAACATGATCGCGGAACGGGTTTTCTCAGGAGGGTAGCTGGCTTCCCCCTTAGAGGTACGATGAGAAGCTCAGTTATCCGTGAGAAACTCGGAGTAGAACTGTCGCTCCATTGGGTGGAAATGAGCCAGCTGAGGTGGTCCAGACTCTGGTAAGGATGCCACCAGGACGCCTGCCTAGGGAGATGTTCTTGGCACGTCCAGCTGGTAAAAGACCACGGGGCAGACCGAGGACTAGGTGGAGAAAATATATCTCCACACTGGCCCTAGAATACCTCAGGATCTTTTAGTCAGAGCTGTTTGAGGTGGCCCAAGTTTGGGGTTCCCTGCCTGAACTGCTACCCCCATGACCTGACTTCAGATAAAGCAGCTGACGATGGATGGATGGATGGATAGATGGATGGATATGGATGTTTTAAATTCCTCATAGTGTTTCCAGTAAAGCTTTACATCGGCATCTTCACAAGCAGTTTCATGAGAAAGCTTCACTCAGAAAGCTTTTCTTCTTCTTTTGAGTTTACAAGCTTTAGAAATAAGTGTTGTACTTAATGATTTAAAAATGTTCATGCTAGTGTGACACACTGTAACAGCAGCACTCTAACTCTGTAGAGGAAACACTTAGCTATAACTCAAAGAGCTTAGGTTACTAATGACTTAAAAACTTACCCTGGTAGCCACTTCACCAAAAAAGTTTGAAAAAAATCTAGTTTTGGTCTACTTTAGACAATTTATGCACTTTGATAATGTTCCCCTGTCTTCACCTGCATTCTGTTACTCTCACTACATCTGTTCTTCAGTGAGTCAGAGCTCGTTCTCGTTCTCACCCAAAGTCTTCCACGCTCCAGAGTGCCATCTTCCTGCTTTCAATAGACTCAGTCTGTCCGTCTTGTTAATACACACAGACAAATTGCTTTCTGTTTCTCTTTTGGCCCCTATCCCTCATTTTCCCCTCTCTAATGCATTTACATGTCTGGGGTTTGGTATTTATTCGTTATTTAACTGCCTGTTTCTTATCCGTTTCGAATGGAAGGGCAGTTTTTTTTTTTTTTTTTTTTTTTGTGGGGATTAAGTGAAAAACCCGCTTTGCTTAGGTCACTCTGCAAAGCTTGCAGATTTAGCTCGTCAGAAAGTGCAGCTGAACAGAAACTGGTTTAAAGAAACGGGTAAAAAAAGACTATATTATGTTTTGTATATTGCGTCCCTTTTTCTGTCGTACGCACCTGAGCTGAGACACTTTAAAAGGGACTTGGGATAGACAACTAGGATTAATAATAATACAAATACTTTGCCAGACATGTTGAGCTCGTTTACGCACCTTCCTTTTCTACAGCCACTACCTCACTCATTTACTAATACGCAGGATAAGTACCTCCATTCATATGTCCGCTTCTAGTGGTGGCCCATTATGGCTCCATGGAACACTGAAATCCAGACGTAAACATGAAGACGGCAGGCGAAGCCATTTAAAACATCATAACGCTTACGCAATGAGCTTAATAATGGCATAATAATAAAAATAATAAGTAAAGAAATAATAATGACAAATATCGTTACCATGAATAGGTCCAGAGGGTTCAGTTTGACGGAGTGAAAGAGCACGCTTCATACGTTAAAGGTTTTATTATAGAAGAATTCTCTATAATAATTTGGTGTATACGGAAATAGCTTGTACCACCAGTCTAGTTGTTCCCACTCTGGGTCAGGGGTTCTGTTCAAATGTCAAATAAGATCATGAACATAATGATGGAAATATAAAAAAAAAATATGTGCTGTGATGTAGAAACTTGTATAGTATGCATTATTTTACCTGTATTACCGGGGGGGGGGGGAGGAATCTATACACACTTCAGGAAAAGAAAAATAGTATGATGTATATTATATTATGATATTCATAATATCATCATATATATCAATATTTAACACATAGCAATACATTTAGTATTAAAATATTTATACTGAAGTGTGAATACCTAAAAATCTTGTGTGTGTTTGTGTAAAAAATACTTTTGACATATAAAATTATATTTGACTGATTCGACAAATTTTTTTTTCTGGTTTTATTGAATAATTTGCTCCTATTGCACTGTGTGTATAGTGAATAGTTTAGAGCAAGCCATCTGCATGATTCTGGAGGATGCAGATGCAAATGCAAAAATAAGTATATAAATTATGAATTAATATTAGAAAAAAGGTTGTAGTCAAAAGAATCATGATGCATAACCAAAATGTTTTTTCCCCCCATCTCTGTTTATACAAACTCAATTCTTAAAGCTATTATTCTCATTTAATGGCTGCAGCGTTGTCTTGATTTTGCACTCACATTCTCTCAGGTCTTTATTCGCATTTCATTATTTTTCTATGTGGAATATTCCGTCTTGATCCTCTGTCTCTCTCTCACACACACACACACACACACACACACACACACACACATAAGTAATTACATGGTCAGAGCACAAGGTCAACCTCTTGAGTGTCCCTGGAGCAATTAGGGGTTAAGTACCTTGCTAACAGGTCCAGCCGTGGTCAGACATGACGATGGCACTGGTGACCCCTCAGTTACAGACTTAACCCCTCCATCAACCCCTGCCAATGCTGGGACCTCGCTATCCAGTCGCTTAAGCACATCCTTTACACGCTGATCTGCCACAGCTTCCTTTGTTGAATTACTGCTCTGGTTTGCATAATTACGCTGCTTATTAGACAGTCTTCCTCATGGGGGTGAGTAGAGGAAGATGGGGGGGGGGGGTGGAGAAAAAATAAGAAAAGGAGGGAAGGAATTTTAAACGAGGTCATGAACCCTGTAGGGGTCACGGAATACCGCAGAGGGGTCAGAGATGTCTCCCTGCGCATAAGAAAGGCTCTTGTTAAGATGCTGTTTTGACCCTTATTATGTGATTAACCTTTTTATCATTGGAAAGTTTGTGAAATAATGAATAAGCACATTTTCAGATAGCTTTAATTTCTATTTAATTTTAGCACGTTTTTTTTTTTGTTTTTTTTTTACCTGAATGACGCATGATGAGGAGAAAATGCTGCAGGGGGGGAAGTCAAGCGATTAGATTAAATATGAAAGCCTAAGTTCTTGAGGTAAGACAGAAACCAGAGACCTGTGGGCAAAGTTCCTGCCAGCCGCTATCACCGTCCTGAATGGAGAACATAAACAAGAGCTTGATGTATGCTGAAAGGTAAAGATCCAACCCGGGAATGAAAGAAGGGCCAGGAATAATGTTTCTATACCACACATTGGTCTCAGTCCAAGGCTTTGGGTCACCGTGCTTTCACCGAGGAAATATGAGGAAACCGGAGTGATTGTGGATGATATATACTGAATGTTTATCTTCTCACCGCTGTATTCTACCAACTCCGTATCAATGCTTGCTTCCTGTCAAAGCAGAGAGAATCGAGCCGAACCAACATAAACACACAAAGCCACAGAGACAGGCATCTGGTTTCCTGTAAATTGCGTTATATATTGACATACGAGGCTCCTGCGACCCAACAGTTAGCCGGGGTCTAGCTATCTCCTCCTGAACTTTCCCCCGAATTCCTCCGTAATCTTTGCAGCCGCTCATATACACTTCATAGCCTGGAGAGAACGGCTAACGCAACCCTTCATTTGGGAAGATTTTGTTTCTTCACTTGTTTCTGTCTAGGCACATTCTGTCTCCGTCTATTTAATCCTTCTCTCCCACATCCATTATCCCTGCCCGATTCCAGAGCGCGGCTCGTACGTGACCGGCCGCTCTGCCAAAATACAGCCGAGATATACAGCAGCGCGCATGATGTCATACTACAACGGACCATTGACCAAGGTCAAAGGCCACATGTGTACATTTGTAACAATTTGTCTCCTGACCATGACCTCACCATGTTTTGCCCCATTACTAAAGGGGCACCCTGTGTTGTGTTCACCACACACACACTTCCTTTTCCTGAGCAGAATCAATACACCAAGCCTCACCTGTTTCCAAAACACGGAAATGAGGTAAAGAGTTATGTGGAGTTTAGGTGCAGGTCTATTTGAAACTTCATTTCTCTTATAATAGTGGAAAGAGGCTCCTCTCCTCTGAGAGCGTTGTCTGGAGGTCACGCAAACCATAACGGTAGGTGGATAATGGATGCTAACAGATGGTATCCCGTAGCCCCGTCTGGTGTCTGCGCTCAGTTTCAAAACCCTGTTATTAAAAAAACAAAAACAAAAAAAAAAGTTGTCCTTGGGAGACAGTTTTTCAATTTAACCTTGAAAAATACTTTAAGTAAATAAACATTTTTTTTTAACCACTAAAAATGTTTTGAGATGTTTTAAAATATCCATAATGCTTCTGCAGGACTGATGTGTATCTGTATCCTGGAAGCAAAGTTTTTATTGGTGATGTTTAAAGGCGTTAATGCAAATCGAACCTAAAGCTTGTTTAGCAGGTTCATTGCAAAAATTAACGTTATTATTATTTTAGGAGGCACAGTGGTGTAGTGGTTAGCACTGTCGCCTTGCACCTCCAGGGTCTGGGTTGGATTCCCGCCTCTGTGTGCATGTTCTCCCCGTGCTTGGTGGGTTTCCTCCAGGTTCTCCGGTTTCCTCCCACAGTCCAAAGACATGCAAATTAGGATATAATTGGCGTTCCCAAAGTGTGCCCTGCGATGGATTGACACCCTGTCCAGGGTGTCCCCCGCCTCGTGCCCCAAGTCTTTTAAGCCACCACTCTACATCAAAGATCTTCTAATGACACATCCGTCATTACGTTTTTAAAAAATCTCTACATTTTGTTTACTTCTCCAGTCTGCGTGATCTAGACTGGTGCAGCAAGCTGAGCCTGAAATAATTAGAATTTGTCCTGCCAGCTTCGTACTGTATGTGTAGCTGTTGCAAAAATAATGCTTATAGATGTTTTGCATCATCCTAGTGCTGGCTTTAAGAAGAGCATGGAAGAAACGCTCACACACTCAGATTTGCAATCCACCAATTTCTCACTGTGACAAAATGACAAAACTTTCAATTGCAATGGCATTAAATTGGACTATTTGTTTAACACGTTTCACAGATCTCAGAACCTCCCCCCAAAGTGTGTGTTAATGCTCCAGCTGAAATACCCCACAGATAATGTAAATGAGCTACTGGAGCCTATCCAAGGCGACTTGGGGCAGGAGTAGGGGTGTACACCCTAGACAGGGTACCAGTCCTCACATACTACGGGCAAATTGGGAACTCTAATTAACCTAATCTTCATGTCTTCAGACTGTGGGAGGAAATCAGAGAACCTGCCAAACATGGCGAGAACAAGCAAACTCCACACGCACGCGAGGCCACAATGCTAACCACTACGACACCGTCTCAACATTTTTTTTCTCAAAACATTATATTTTTAATCCTACAATGATATCAGGCAGAAAGTACTTTACACTGTATAGCCGGACTTCAATGAAACTGACCAGGTAATCAAAATTTCAGTAAAATGAGCTCCTCATTTAAAGTAGACTGTGCTTCTCCACTAGAATTAGCACTTCCTTTCGCTGTAAACATTCTGGACATCTGAGATCTGAATCTTTAAACTTTTTTGTAGAAAACACAATATACTTAAGCGGGAAACGTGCAAGTCCTAGTCATGCCACTCTGTCGTATCTACACAGTGACGTGTGTTTTGGATCGTACGTGCTTCTCTGTCCATCACTTGTGGTTGAGTTTATCATGTCCCATCAAGGTGCTTTTCAAAATGGAGAAAAAACTTTTAAACTTCTATTTTAAACTGTTTTGGCTTGTGTTTCTTTTTTCCTTTTTTTTTTTTTTTTTTACTGGATATCATTATTTGGACTTTAATTTAACAATTGCGCATTGAATATTTTATTGTAAGATTTCATGCAGTTTTTTTTTTTTGTTTAAAGACCATTGGCAAAAGTTTCTTTCTTTTAAGCAAAATTGTATTTGTTTTTCGCTGATCTGAAAAATAATCCGGTCCATGATTCAAAAACCTCGATCTGATCCGTAAAAGCTTCATGATCCCTAATAAATAATATTATTTCATAAAACACTTTGATGCTGCTGGTGGTTTTATTGCAGCAGCATTTCTAACGTTCAGCTCTCTTCCCTCCACCTCGCCTCTCACTTCAGCTCTCGTAACGATCTAGATTTTTTTCCCCGCTATCCGGGTTGCTTACTTGCATCATTCTGATCATTCTTCAGTCCTTATGTTGACAGGAAAGATTGACCGAATGCAAATGCAAATCATCTTTTTGTCTAATAAAGCAGGCTGAGGAAGAACTACTCGCCTGGGAACTGTAGAATAGAGAAGCCCGTGTATAAAAATGTCCGATTTCAATGCAGCTAAACCCGATATAAATAACACCAACTTTTTTTCCCCCCTGTAAACTCCTGACACCCGTCATTATTTTTCTCAGTCTGGTAATGGATGCTAGTCCTTTACAGGTGCTACAATTCCCCCAGGCCTCGTAATTCTACCGCTTAAAAGCAAACAGTTTATTTTTCCATGTTTATTTTTTAAGTATGAACTTTCCAAATGAGTGAGTGATGTGCGTTCTGGAGGCCGCTGTACTCCGTACACACTCACTCCCTCTGACTCCCCCCACCACCCCACCTCCCCTCGCCTTACATTCCTTTCCGTACATTTCTGGCTTCCCAAAGCCTGTACTTTCTCAGCGGGTTCATTTCAGCCTAGTGGCTTGTGTATAACAAGTCTCCGAACGCCGCGCTGACTTCCTGAGACCTTGCCTGTGTCCTGGACAGTAACTCTAAAGCATGTGGAACAAATTGTAGTGAAGGGAGATAGGTTCTGCCTCGCAGGGTAATGAATATGGACCTCCAGTGGGCTCTCTCTCGTGTCCCAGAGTGGACCTCTTGTCTGCGAGGCTCTGATGTGCAGCTGTGTTCTGCAGGTCGTTCGGGTGGGGGGGGGAAGAAAAGCGGTAGTCTCCAGGGTTCGGTGGGAAGGTGTGAAGCTGCTGAGTGCAGGGCGTTGGAGAAATGGCGCTGCTGATTAGTCATTCAGTGCTGCCTTTGATCTGCGACCAAGGGTCTTGTTAACGGACAGAAAGCAAGTTCAGTCTCTCAGCTTGTTTTTTTTTTTTTCTTCTTCTTTCCCTATGAGTTTGTTCCAGCGTTTTTGCTTTTGTAGAGCAAGTTCCTTTAATTGTGTAAGCGCTCATTTGCATGATCAGGTTTTCTCTACAAGTGGGGTCCGTCTGCAGATAAAAAAAATAATAATAATGAAGCCCCCTACTGGCCAAAGCCTCGTTACAGAATGAAGCGTTGGTGAGAAAGGAAATGGGAGGAGCCTTGGTTGGAAATAAGAATGTTTGAAAAAAGTATCAAGCGAATCTTATATTAAGTTATGGTGAGTTTTATAATAATATCGCTAAGTTTTTGCTCTTTTTTTTGTATGAAGAATTTCATTTGTATTGAATTTGTATTTCAGTATGAAGAACTAGATGTGCGGTTTCGTTCGCGACTTCTTTCGCGTGGAATTTAATTGCACTCTCATCAATATCCGTCCAGAATTAATAGTGGAGCAAGTGAACAAATTTGGGTGTCTTAGCTTAGTTTTTCTTTTAGGCACTCCTACAAAATTAGACTTGAGTATTTTTTGTTAAAGTGCACTTTACTTCTGACCATTTACGCGGTTAATCGTCCAGGCTAGAGCTTTCTATTGATTTATTTTCTTTTTGTTCAAGTCTGCTATTAGATCCATGTATATATATCTTATCTTCATCACGATCTAACTTGAGTCCAATGGAATCCCTTCCTGCCTCTAGTAACCTCGCCTCCATGATACTCAGCCTCCCATATTAACCCCCCCCAAATCCTTGCCGTTCCTATCATGCCCACCAGCAGTGATTTAACTCTGATGTTAAGGAGCATGAGGAACGCCAGAACATCTGAGCTCGGTGTTTACCACCATTAACACCAGCCTTGTTACGGGAACACGGAGGGGGCGAGATGGAGAGAGTGGGAGGTGCGGGGGGGGGAAAAAAAGGGCGAGAAAACTAAACAGAGGGAGCCGAACCATCACATTCTGGGCGAAGTCGAACGAGACAGCGCTCCCGGGAGCCCCGGAAGGGCGGAGCGTCCACAGCCTGGCTTTCATTCCTGTTCTAATGTCTTATTGATTCGTTTTATTTCTTGTTCATGTCCGTGCAGCGGAGAAGCAAGAGTGATGGTTGGCTTGCCAATGTAAATCACACTCTCTGTTAGCAGTGGAAAATATCACACACACACACAGTCACACACACACCTCACTGTGGTACTGCAACAAATTCAGTTCATATGAACCTAGAGGGACAATCCCTGAAATGTACACAAATCCAGCGCCACCGGCACTCTGGCGTAAATAAAACCCAGACTTGTCTAAACGCTCATTTCTTTCCTAAAGAGGGTCAAACGCGAACCCATCTGGGGTTCATTCATCTTCTCTCTTTCTCAGAGCATGCATGAATGCACTTTTGAAGATGCAGTGTAATTAAGTCATGCATATTCATGTTTATCTATTCCCTCCCTCCCTCCTTTTTTTTCCCTTTTTTTTTTTTTTTCCCCCTCTACTTCTTATACACACACACACACCGGAATCTCTGTTTCTCACTGTTGTAAAACTTTTCACACCTCGCTTATGAGCTCCAGCCAGGGCTGTAATCATTAGAAACCCCGACGTCTGATCTATCAGGATGTTCTCCACTGTGATGTCCACATGCCAAACACACATCCTAAATAAATATCCTCGTTTTCCGGTAGTCTGATGTTTTCCATAGGGGTTCGAAAGGCTAGGAAGGCTTACGCGAGTGTGTGCTGAATTCATTTTCTGATCAGGAACGTGAGACCGTTCCCATCTGTCTGTCTGTCTGTCTGAGAGGGTTTTGTTTTTTCAGGAATAACTTTTCCCTCTTTATCTTTTGTGTTCTCCAGACGCAGAACCGGATGAAACTGATGGCCGATAATTACGAGGACGACCACCTGAAGGCTTCGAATTCAGATCAGAGTAATCACAAACCCTCTCCAGATCAGGTGAGTGAAAAACAGGTCCGGTTTCAGCCTTCGGGCGCAATTTGGTGTAATTATCCGGTGAGTGAGTGTGTGTCAGGGAAATCACTAACCTGTGCCGTACTGTATCAGTCACTCCTGGTGACCTGCTCACTGTTGTACAGTGTATTGATTTTCCGATTCAACATCAGTCACTCCATTCTGCTTTCTTGTTGTCTTTTGTCTTTTTGTTTTTTCCCCCCTCAACACTCTTTCTTTAGTCATGGCTGTAAAGTTTAATTTGTCCGTCGAGGCCTCGATCGGGTTTATAAAGCAGAGTCATTACAGAAAATTACATCTTTCACATCCAATAATCGCAGCCGCTCTTGTCTAATGTTTCATATTATTTCATATTAGAGTTCATCAAAATGCCTAAGCATGTCTATGTTCATGCACACACACACACACTACACTACACATTAACATATACATACTGTATGGGATTTTCTATACCGTCTCACTAAATTTGACCTGCTTTGATTTACTGTACAAAGCTCCAGGTAACCAAATAACAGGTCCATTAAAACGTCACCTTTTTAAAGTTTGATGGTGAGCGATTAGTCTCGGCTGGAAATAAGACAAGATCCGCTTCACGCCGGGCCGTAATCACATAATCTGTGAAATCACTTCCACACTTCCTCTGGAAAGCCTTTTTTCTGTCCTCAGCTAAGTAATTCAGAAAAAAGAAAAAGAAAAGAAAAAAAACCCCGCGACTGATCGACAGGCATCAGAGGATCCGCTACAGAAGCAGCAGTGCTTCATGTTTAAAACAGAGTCGCTGAACTACAGCCAGGTTTTTTTTGTCATATGTTGATCGATTCCGCCGCAGTTATTTTCCCTTCTCAAATACTTTGCCGAGTCGGCATCCGGACCGCGCTCCGCCAGTCGGGCGACCCCTGATGACCCCCCTGCTCTAGATGCTCTCTGAACGTCCTCCTGATCCAGGGAGAGGCCACTGAAAAGGACCGTCAGCGCTCCGGGAGCAGGCACACATCCTGTTACAGCCAGGGGTCATCGCCGTCACAGATTCTCCTCATTTGCTTGCGTCTGATTGCCAAGAAAACACTTGGAGCAGACCTTCCTGTGAGCACGGCCTGTCGGGCCTCATTATTCACCCCTACATGTCCGACTCACACACGAACAGCATCATAGATCAGCACTAGGGGAGCGCACCAGACTCCGAACAGCAGAGCTTAGATCATGTTATAAGAGGACTCCAGGTACCGTTCAGTGTCAACGTCTTTCCATAACCCAACTGACTCTGTTGTCTAAGCTCTACTATTTCTGTTTTTGTTTTTTTTAACTGTTTCCATTTCAGCGGAGTGTTGCATCTTTTCTCTGATAAGAACAACCAGAACACTGAACTAATCTTTGTCTTTCTAACATGCTAACTAACTCTTCTCTCGATCCCATGCTGCCTCGGATTAACCCCGCACTCATGTGCACCCGATAGGACGATGAGGAGGGCATTTGGGCGTAGCCAACCAGATGCTCTCTTTCTTCCTGCCATTTTGTTCAGACGGGTGAGAAACCTTTTCACTGGCAACTGGAATTCTCTCTTTTTTTTTTTCCTCTTTCTCTTTCTGTTTCTCATCATTCTTTGCATTCTTGCACATAATCATCGATCAGTGTTTGTCCTCCGTGGCATTTTTTAATTTCTGCCTTGACATCAGTTTGTGCCGTTCTTGTAACTGTTTGCTTTCCATGCGAATACTGCTTCTCATTTTACTTTCAAATTTGTGTGCATTTTAGTTTTTTTCTTTTCAATTCTGTGTTTTAATTATTCTCAAGCGTTATCTCAGAAAAAAATTATTATTATTCCAAAGTTAAGAATCATAATTTATAATACTTTGCAAGCCCTACAGGAGATTAATTTCTTCGGTAAATAGAAAAAAAACAACCAGACAGCTTTGGTTCTGATCGATTGTCTGCGTTTGCATGCAATACACTTTTTCTGCATGTCCAAGAAACTACAGTTCTCTTGTATTTATTTTTTTTTTGTTAGTTTTTTTGCCCTGACAATTTTAATGGATGTTTTTGAGCAGGAACATTAACTGTACAGTGCAGGTAAGAAGCACAAGTTAAATCACAAGCACACACACACACACACACACACACACACACACACACGTTTCTAACACCGGGTTCACTTCAGGATTTATGCAGTACTCTAAATGCTGTTGAAAAAACAAAATCTATCCCCAGATATATACTGTAATGTCCTGCGTTGTCCTGCACTCATCCCTTCACTACAGGATTTTTCCCAGGACAAAACGACCACGCCTTCAAATTACACACACAAATCTAAATTCCTGACTGTAATACCTGGAATGCTGCAGGATTTCTCATGCACAAATGTGACTTCAGATCAAAATAAACATGGAGGATGATAGCCAGACACAGCTTGCCTCATTATTTATTTGGGAACTTGGCGAAATATAAAAAAAAAAAAAGGGAGGGGGGGGGGTTAACTGTGTGGACCACGTCAAAGTAAAGGATAAGCAAGACTGAGCTTTAAATAACATAGATATAGTGCTATAGGATTGTTACTCACCTTATAGATCTAGCAGTCACGGTTCATGAATTATTTATGTTTTGTTTTAAGTCTAGTCTTATCTTTGGTGCAGCATTTATGATTGATGCCTTTAGTTTCGCTTATCTATCAGGTTTTATAATGTTTTCATGCTTTCACGTTACATTTACCCCGAACGATTCCCAGTTTTCTCATTACACATCTCAGCAGTTGAAGGTTAAGGGCTTTGCTCAAGGGACAGAACAGCGGTATCTTGATGGTGCTGGGATTTGAACCCATGACCTTGTGATCCGTAGTCCAACGTTTTAACCCGCTGAGTTACCCCCGGCCCCTCCGATTATGATCGCATTTGCATTTTCGCCCGATAGTCAGTGTTCCTCCGCCACACGACAGGATGTTGAGTTTTACGTATCGAGCGGGTTTGATATTAAAGCAGCACCAAACGATGGGGGGGGGGGGGGGGGTCTATGATTTAAATCCTTTCACTTTAATTTAAATCATAGAGACAAAAGACGTCTGCAAAAACACGTGGCTGACGCTTTCCTCCCACCCTCTGACACTGAGTAAGCAGCGGTGACATCACACATCTCAAAAGAAGCCTGTGATGTGTTTGATTTTTGACATTGTCACTTGGATTTTATTTGTTTATTTGTTTGAGTGAGAGAAAGTCCTGTAACTTTATGTAGTTTTAAAGAAAAGTTACACAATAGGCAGTGTTTTATATAAGACGGGAATCAACAGGTATCAGCCGATATGATGATATCACGATACCTAGGTGACGATTCGATCTATCACGATTGTTAGCATCACGATTTTATAAATATCCCACTACAATTCATTTTTTTTTACTATATAATTTGTCACCTTATTCTTAAATCTAAAATTCTGAAAATTCTCAACAAACTTGGCACATTATTTGCAACAACTACATGGTGTTTGTGTGACTAGTTGAGAGCGCACCACCTGTAGGATTATAGATGCAGGTCAACATTTTTACCACCTCACAGGCAAACATGATCTATAGTAAATAAATATAAGTACATAACAGGCAATATAAATAAAAAATATATATTTTAGTCAGTCTTTTTTTGGCCAGTGTGACGATACAGTACATGAATTGCTCCACAAAAGAATCCTGATATGTAACTGAATAGATTTTTTCCCCATCCCTAGTGTTTTATAATGAGCATGCAGTTAAATTTTCAATTAAAGAAAAGTTTTTGTGTATGCTGTCTAAATCTAAGAATAAAAATCAGAGTCGGCCAAAATCACAATCGGCAGGTCAGAGTTTTTTTTTTTTTTTAATCTGACATTCAGGATTGGCCAATCTCTATTTAATATTTGAGTTGAAATCAGTGCTCACCATCTGGAAAGGTCATCGTTTAAGATCGTCCCGAAGATAAGACACGTTTTACAATCGCACTGTAAAATTAGGATTGATTATCCTCTAGTGTAACTGTAAATGTAATTCGCCAGCCCTGCTTCTGTCATTTACATCTAGGCAGGAATCTGAGCTTTCGTCCGTCTCTGAACTCTGAACACATTCATGCAGTAATGTTGGTGCTTCTAATCAGCGATTAGGGCAGAGCTACGGTACGGTAGGAGTTTGCTTGTGTTCCTGGTACCTGCTTGAGTTTCTTGTGACTAGAGTTTCTTCCCACACTTACTCGGTTACATTTCAGGATATAAATTGATCCATCTGCTAACTTTTTAACTCTTTAAAACTTTATGCAACAGGCTTAATACGTCACACGGAAAAGTAAATGCTAAGCTGTTTGCTCAGAGTCTGAAATCTCACATCCAGGACTTCCAGGTCTAAATCTGCGCTGTCAAACTAATTTAGCTGTTTGCATTTATTACTTTACAAAACCAGTAAATACATTTCAAGTATAAGAAACGTTACTTTCTTTCAGTAATGTGCCAGATGTTGAAATCACGGTTGCATGTCCACATGCATGATTAGCACATGGAATAATTCATCATTTAAAGCTCTGGTCTTTTCTTCATAGTGGCTTGCAGGTGGTCCAGCACAGTTTAATTACTCGAAATTAATTAGTCAGTAGCCCCGAACCACTGTTCCGCACAAGTCTGGGTTTTGTTGTTGCTGTGTGATGAATGGTAGTCTTTGGCTACTTAGTAGAAGAACTGTACTTCATACTCGGAGTGTGGAATGGACCCGGTTTAGGTGTTCGCTGTCATATTTGGAGATTTAAAGAAAACGAAGAGTAGGCGGGTGCAGCGCAGTAGTGTTGTTGAACCTGCAGATGAAAGGTCTGCTGACTCGTCACGCAATCTTGTGCGTAATATTTTCAGATATGAATCCACACCTCCAGCACGCTTTTGCCTGTCCTTCTCCAGGTGCTGTTGATCGTTTTGGTTTGAATCTCGTCTCTTTCCAGTGATGAGCACCTGTTCTGTGTTCAGCCCGTAACCATTTCAGGTTATTTATCCCCCCGAGTCTCCGGTCCTCTTCCATCGTCTTGTTGACAGTTTTTATGCACACTCTTTTCAGACTCATGCCTTTTATTGTTCTGTTTTGTTTTTATACGATGCTTGTTCTTTGATTTTGCCTCACTGTTTATTGACCCAGACCACAAATTCATGTATCGTCCTTTAAACACAATCCTAGCACATGCGCTTTCTCTAAACGCGTTATATCCGTGATGGGACTCGCAACGAACGGTCTTAAAACCCTTGGCCCTGTGAAGCCTTTTCACAAAATGTTCCTCCTGGCAAAATTTCTTGTATTACAGATTTAATTATATGTTCTTAAGCACTGTAACCAGCAGCCTGATACTTTGACCGCTTGTGCAATTCAGTCATCATTACAAGTGCTGAAGTGACAGCAAGCTGGTTTTACTTTCCCTTTTAAAGAAGCATTGTCACACTGTTGACATCTGGACTTTGTCCCCGACTTCACCACCACATGAAGTCAACGGCTTCTTTTGTCACCAAGATCCAAAGTGACTCAGTCATCATGGACCCAAAACACAGCAGTTATATAAGTAATGAATAGTTTGTCTGTATCTCACCTCACCTCACCTCGGGTAACCCTCGACATTACTAACCACTTGGACCGTGCATTTGTGTGGAAAATTGTAAAACAGAGAGCTTGGCCATCACTTGCTATTGCTAGGGTCAGTGGGTACTCCGCTCTGGACCGGTCGGCGTTTTGCCCTCTGCTGAACTCGTCCGTAAATGTAGCCACCCACCACATTATTATTATTAAAGCGAGTCCCACTCTACTATGAAAGACCTATGAATTAATGTGCAATTTGGTTTTGAGTAAGCAAAGAAGCCTGGTGGTTACAAAGGAAGCATTTCAACAGCTCTGTTATAGTCATTAATATAAACCTAAAATGTGCGCTTTGCTTTCTGATTCATATTTGTACTTGCATTTGTTTATTCCAATTTGCCTTCTTTTTTTTCTCCTTTTCTCCTCCTCCTCTTTGTGATTTCCAGCTGACTTCAGTGCAAACATGTATAATTCAATTAAAATTGGAAACATGTGTTCGTCGGGAAATTGTAGGGGGTCATTGTTAAAACATTCCTCCTTCCATATGAGTCCAATATAAAAGCTGGCCTCTGGCTCCGAGGGCCTGGTGCAGACAGTAGGGTAGACACGGCTGGGGCCCTTAAAGAGTTTAGGCTTTCAAGGGGCACAAGTTCCATGGCACTTTTAGAGTTTCTGCTGTTCTTTCTCCTTTATGATTCTCAAATGGACCTTGTCTTTTTTGGACTCATCCACCAAATCAGTGAATAAGGAGACAATGAGGGGAAAATCGACTCTATTTTTTAAAAATTTATTATGATGTCTGAGAGAAACAAACTTCTGTCCCAAACAACGATGTGCTGAAAGAGAAGGCAACCAGCAGAACAAGCAGCGCAATGACCGAGTTGAGAGATTTACATTGAGGGATTTATCTGGGCTGTCAATTTCGATTTCTACTACTGAGCGTACAAACCGCTTTGACAACATGGAAGCTACATGCAAACTGCCATTTCCAGTATTTTAAGCTAAAGCAACAATCAGACAAAATGCAAATAAAATTTGCCAATTCAGTGAAGGGGAAAGTATGCCAGACATTAAAGGATTTGTGTTTTTTTTAGTTGCATTACTTTCACGTCACACTGATTCTGTGGTTAAAAATGCAGAAGTTCCTTATTATTCAAGTAATAGTCTCTCCAAACTTGTGCCTTACTAATTTCCTAAAGTTTCATGAAGCACATTTCAGGGGGAAAAGCTTGTCCCATCCACCAACATATGCTTGTGTTTTTGTGGTGAAATATTTTTCTTGTTAGCAATGTTGACACTTCTGAAACTGAACCACACACCCTCTCTGTGGACGCACTGGTGATCTAAATGTGATCAGATATTTTTGGTCCAGTGTGTGGTTAAAGTCTCTTCTTAGTAACGCACTGTCTCCAAACTCTATCTGGGATTCTAAACAGAACTTTGAAAGTTCCCTGAACAGAAAGAGTCCAAAGTCTTCATGAGATCTTGAATATAACTCTGAAATCTCTTTAGGGATCCTGAATTTGCCCTAGAAATCTGGGATCCTGAACAGAACTCCAAAATCTCCTTGGGATCCTCAGAGTTTTATCGTGGATCCTGACTAGAATTCCGATATCTCTCTTTGATCCTACACAGAATTCAAGTATCTCTATGAATTCTGAATAGAATTCCAAAATTTTTCAGGAATACTAAACGGAACTCTGAGATTTCCGTGGGATTTCTGAGCAGAACTCCAAAATACTGGAATCCTCAGGATACTTGAGAGTTTTCTCTGGGATTCTGAGTAGAATCCCATACTCTAAATCTGTCTGTGGTCTCGAACAGAATTCATAAATCTTTCCGTGATTCTGAATAGAACCCTAAAACTCCTCTGCTATCCTATACAGAACTGCAAAATCTCTATGGGATCCTCAACAGAAGTCATTAATCTCTTTGGCAACCTCAATAGAAGTTAGACACATCTTTATCGATTCTGAATAGCATTCCGAAATCTCTCTGGACTTCTGCAAAAAATTTCTGTTTGTGATTATGAATTTGTATGAAAGTATGAAATCTGTCTGGGATCCTGGATAAAAGACCAAGATTCTTCTGGGATTCCAAATAGAACTCTGGCATCTTGAATACTTTTTTTGTTTTTTTTTGTTTTTTTTTTTCATTCTGAATAGAACTACAAAATCCATCTGTGATCCTAAATAAAACAATAGAACTCCAAGATTTCTCTTGGATCCTGACTTGAACTGTGAAATCTCTTTGAGATCCTGACCAGAAATCCTAAATCTCTTTGGCATGTTAAATAGAA
>JAQMYJ010000004.1:4990385-5032344 GCA_030014305.1 Clarias laeviceps | reverse complement strand
TCAAGGATGATCAGAAGAAACGGACAGCACCTGAGTTAAATATATGAGTGTCACAGCAAAGGGTCTGAATACTTAGGCCCATGTGATATTTCAGTTTTTCTATTTTAATAAATCTGCAAAAATGTCAACAATTCTGTGTTTTTCTGTCAATATGAGGTGCTGTGTGTACATTAATGAGGGAAAAAGAATAAATAAAAAAGAATAAATTTTAGCAAATTGCTGCAATATAACAAAGAGTGAAACATTTAAGGGGGTCTACATGCTTTCCGTACCCACTGTATATTATAGCCCCACATTAATATTGCACATATTCAGCATTCTTGAAAAAGAGTTAATAAACTCTCATCCTGTCAGCAGACTCTTAATTCCTCCCAGGCATGTGTACAGGAGGAGGCCTGTGGCAGCACATGTCACACTTACCCCTTCCCCTGCCCCTTCCCCTACCCCCACCCATACCACCACTGTAGAGACATGGAGCTGGTGTGATTGAGGGCAGATCAGTAAGCACTAGCTCATTCCCCTCCACCCCCCACCCCGTTTCCTCTGTCCAACAGTCATCTTAAATCTCCCAGGCCATTTAGTACTTAACTGTCCATGGACAGCATGAGCATGAGAGATGAAGAAGAATGGAGGTGGAGGAAGAGCTGAAGTGTTACGCCATCTATTTTCCATACTTGTTCTCTCTCTCTCTCATCCGTTCTCACATCTATTTCACTTTGTCATCACTTTGCCTCTGCTTATCCCATTTCTTTATATAACTCCTCCTACAAGAAGTACATGACTATTACCAACAACTGGCTGACTCTGCTCTGATAAATCTGCCATGTGTGCTTTACGCTTGTCGGACGCTTTGCCACTCAACAGGATGTACACTCATGTGTAGGAGGCTGTATTAAGTATAAGTTACGCCGAACCCACGTGTGTGTGTTTGTCAGTCACTCAGCACAACTTCGCCGCGTGTCAGTCCGGCCTGCTGAGCTTTTCACTCACTTTTATCTAGATCTAAATCCTGCCTTGTCTCCTGAGAGACATGGTAAAAAAAGTCATGTGTTACTACACCTCTTTTGGGTCTGTTACATGCATCTGCTCCTGTCTTGATTATGTAAGGGGCTTTTTCTTTCTTTCTTATTTTCCCTTACCTCTCCACAGGGGTCTCACGGTGATGAGTGTGTACACTGGGGAAGTCTCCCTGACCTCAGGATGAAAGAACTAGTTTCATCTTCCTTTTTTTGTTTTCCGCGCCGTTGTGAGATGTTTCCAGAGGCCGCAGTCTCTCTCGAGTGCTCATGGGAATTTTGTGCGAACATGATGCATCATCATCATCCCACAGCAGCAGGGTGGGCAGACGTATCGAGAGCATGTACGAGGACTGAGACGCGACTCCTGAGCCAGAAGGGGTTCTAACGGATGCAAAAGACACCGAGTTGTGAACGTAGAATGTATGCCAAAGATACCTGACAATTATATACTCCCCTCCCCCTTTTTTCCCTAACTTGGGTCGTATCCAATTCCTCCCCGTCACTAGGAGGCTCCCACATTAAGGCTACTACTACCACTCAGGGAGAGTCGAAGACTATCATGTGTTTCCTCCGAACCACGTGACGCCAGGCGACCGCATCTTTTCGAACCGCTTGCTCGCGCACTGTTGGGGGCGGCGTAACACACTCGGAGGACAGCGCTATCTGCTCTCTTCCACTTGCATGAGGTCACAGACGCCCCTGATTGGCTGTAGAGCCGTGATTGATGTGAGAGCACCGAGTGCCTCCCATCACACCCCGCTGAGAGAGCTCGGCCTATCAGCTCTCTCCAGGCCTCTGGCTGCATCACCCGGGAATCGAACTAGCGATCTCCGGATAATAGCGTGAGCACCTTTAGTATACACATATGTTCATAGATCACACGTTTCAGACTTCTGATTCCTAAACCCATGAGGTTTACAGGGCAAAACAATCTGAATTGCAAAGATTACATAATTTAGAAAATTATTTGAGTATTATTTCACGCAGTTATGCATGATTGATTAACAGTAAAAAATTAGATTCACAGTGTGCATTGCTGCCTATAAAACACATAAAAGACAACAAGTCAGACATTTTCCCTCTTAAAAAAACAAAAATTTTGTGTGAATTTTGTCTGTGGACGTGCAGGTGCATGCTAAAACGATTTGCTTGAATACCACAATATTGGATATGAAAGTAAAAAAAAACACATTGTTTTAGATTGGCGAACCCTAGCGTCCCTCCATCGTTCGCCCCTGTTCACTTTGCTTTACTAGTGGTCGCTCACCGGCGTGTCACCGTAATTCTCCAAAGGCCGTTGAAAATGAAGGAATTTTTCGTTCTTTCATTTTCGTCCAGTGTTGAAACAGCATCGGCAGGAATGTGGTAATGTTATACTGGGCAGTGGTGGTGGCCCAGCGGTTAGGGCTCAGGACTGCTGATTGGGAGGTTGTACGATCCTGGTCCAGTACTTCCAAACCTCTTCTCTTCGGGAAGGCTCGGACTTTGGGAAACACATGTTCTTACGACTTCTCTTTTCAGGTTCTTATTAGAAAGAAGAGTCAACACTTGAATCATTGTTTGGGAAAAGAATCTAAAAAATGTAAATTCTTGTGTGACTGTACCACTTAAAACTTAAAGCACCGTAAATGATGGTTCACTTCCGTACTTTGCTTTATCCTGCCTTACCTGATTTTACACAGAATGCTTGATGTATTATAAATATGCTAAAAGTAAATGTGTCTCCACCTCCCTGTTCTGGAAGAATAGCTTTATATGTCTCCGTTTGCATAGTTTGTGACCTTTTTTAACCCCCAACCTCTAATACCTCAGAGGTCATAACCCCGACTGGCACTTATTTAACCTCCTCGTCCTGGGGCTGAAGGTAATCCCAAACATCCTTTCCTTCCTTTTTCCAGGCACTTAATTTTACATCTTGGCAGACTATTACTCTTTTTTTACTTGATTGTTATGAAGCGAGCACAGGCACAATGAATGGAGCACAGTCTATATAGACTGCAGACTTCATGGTCTGTTTAAATGGCGCTATGGAGGTGACAGTGCAAGTTAGTGTAAAATTTCCCCTCAGTACTCCTCCAGAGTCAACACAGACCTGCCTGGCTTCTCTTCCCTCTTGCTGTGCTAATAAAGGCCTGCTCTTTATATTAGCCAATCACCGACTGAGAGCTACAGCTTGGGCATGTTAATGGTCATAAACTCTCGCCCCCTCCCCCCCGTAGTGTATAAATGTAATGGCATTCATATAAAACGCCTGCGTAAATAGGTGACGAGGCTCTGAGTTCATAAAACGCTACAGCCCTCGAGCCATAATACACATAAATCTTGCATCTTTTTAAAAAAAATGACTTTTTTTTTTTTTTTTTTTAAGGTTCAAAAGCCTGTGCAGAGCAATGAGCTATATGTACGCAATGATAATAGAGGCATATTGTGAGCTGTGGAGAGAGCCAGTGCAGAAAGGTAGAGGCGCTTAAATGTAAGATATGACCGCATCGGAGGACAGACAAACTCACCTGCTCTTAATCTTCATTCCACATCTGCGGTCTGTGCTCAGATTGCCATGGATGTGAGGGGGTTGAGACAGGAGAACGAAACAGAGAACGTTTGTATTGAGAGTATTATATGCGAGTGTGTGTGTGTGTGTGTTTCCATTTTTCTTTCTTTCTTTGCGCTCCATTGTGAGTAGATTTGTGTATTTCTTTCTTGAAATGCATTTTTATGATCATAGGAACACCCAGCTTTATCAGAGGCCTACAGATGTTGATGATGGCTTTGCAGTCGACTATCCATTTATCTTTTTCGCTCTTAACCTCCATCAGCCAAGTAGCTCGGTGTGGCTGTAAGCAGATAGCCAATAAGAGGCTCAACCATAGGGAAAGGATGTGCGTTAAGGTCTGGTCTGGCTTGTGCTACCAAAAGGCATGGTGGCGTCTTCGGGGTCTCTTCAGATCCCCCCCCCCTCCCAACACACACACACACACACACACACACACGAGCCGAAGTTGGAGTTTGGATTCCGGTTGCTCTGGGAGCCCCTTTGCTCCGGACCATGTGTAGGAAGCCATCGGCTCCTTTCTGATGGACTGCCTGACTGACAGCATTGATCCACACGGCTAGTTCTCAGCATGGGTATCGAATAGCGCTGGATGAACTGATGGGTGATTGATGAAGGGGGAAGAGATCAGGGAGGCTTGTTGTTGTTTGAGCGCTCTACTCTTTTTCTCCCGTGGTCACTGGAGGAGGCAGTGGGGGGAGGGGGAAGGTTTGCGGTATGACAGTGCCAGGTATGTGCGGACGTGTTCTTCCAGTCCAGCATCTAGCGAAGACAGCTTCTTTTAGAGAGGTCGTAATGAAGCAGCGGCTGAGTGAGATCCCCATGAGGAGTTTCTCCCAACGTGGAGACTGTAGATGATGCCAGAGAATCTTGAGTCGGGTCGGAGCTTGGTATCCAACCTTCTGTAGAATGAGGCGACCACTTCATCATACTCACTTATAGTATCACTTATGACGTCCTTAAATATCCGCTTCCCACAAGCCAAAAGACTCTCAGCCAAGGGTTTCTCGAGTCCGTGCGGTTTTCAAGGGAAGAACGTGACAGGAAAATGGGAATAATGCTAAAAAACATGTCTACCCAGTTCCCTACTTGTTTGCCTCACCCATCTGTGGGAAACGGAGGAAGCCAGCATCCATGACATCGAATGCACTTTCAGAGAGAATCAAAAAGACACAAGCGGAGACAGCAAAGAATAAAGATAGATGAAATTCTGACCATAGCGTTACATCATTTTTCCACTGTTATTCACAAGACACACACACACACACACACACACACAGCCTTGACTGTCCATTACACACACAAGGACACAAACGGTCCTTTGAGGAGAGAAAAAAAATAATCCCTCGTCATAAATCTACCACCTGGACATAATATTTGTTGTTATTTTTCGTATTATTTATGACCTCCGACGCCTCGCCTCGTCACACAGACCTTTAAACGCAACGGAACAACATGACATTAGCAAAACACCGATGACAAAATCCAGCCACCAGAAAACCCTGCCAACTGGCGAGATCGATGCTAACTACTAAAATAACCGCTGTCGTCCTCGAGAGCACGAATCATCCATCCTAGTGAAACGTTTATGGAACGGTCCGCTCGTCCGCATGTACTATACATGCTAGCACAGTACGCTCCAGTGTTGTTGGGCTGTTTATCACCGATGAGAAGAAGCAGGTCAGCTGTTGCACGGCTAGACAAATGGCGTAGCGCTCGGGAGGACATCCGTCTTCCGCATGAGCGATGGATCCCATTCCTCCTGACTTAAAGCTATAGGAGCCACCGGTTGCGGTGGGAAAACAAATCCCATCATTTTCCGGATCTGTTATTAGGAAACGAAGTGCCCCGGATTAACGGGAATAGTGAGCAGGAATGTGTCCGTGTAAGAGTGGTTTTAAAGAAAAAAAAATAAATGAAGAGGAAAGGAAAAAACGATCCTGTTAGGGATAAATCGAAGGTATTTGAACGCAGCTGTTTTGTGAATGTAATCGGCCGGCTTTTGAGAAAGCAGTTCGGTCACAGTGGTTTCAAAGTATTTTATTATCCTGCCTCTTTAAAAACCTCAGTCTCTTCTCTCTGTGGCTGCCAGCTGAGTTAGTGCTCACAAATATCCTCCATGTGTTCACCTGGACCAGTTAAAACAAATCCCTGATCGAGGGTTTTATTAAGGTGAGGCTGAGCAGATATTCAGGTAGAGTGAGGAATCTGTCCTATTACGCTCAGCTGTAAATAAAAAGCCAATACGCTGATTTTCACACTGTGTTATAAATATTACTGTAAGTGATTATACGTAGTTCAAAGGAACTCCTTTCTACCAGCACATCTAATCTTTCTCGGGTTTTTCTTTTTTTTATATATACTTTTTGTGATCTCCTTCTTTCCCACTATTATTCACCAGATACTGTACACCCTGCTGAAATCTCTTGCTGAGCTAACAGAAATAAAATAAGATTTTTGCCTGGGAGAAAATACATGGTGTAGTAAGAATTAATAGTGTGTCTGGTCTCAAACTTTTTTCGTCTGGCGTCTGCAATTCTCAGACTAAAACCGATTCTCCATCACGCCTTCGCCCCTGCAGCCTTTCCATAAAGTATTTACAAACTATTTTTTTTTTTTTTACCAAGCTCAGGTAATTGAGTAAATGCTTTCTATTTACCTGTGCATGCCTCATTTATCAAGCTTTTTGGTATAATTGTAATTTTTGCAGACATGCCAGATTTACACAGGTTTCTATAACCCTGATTTTTATTACATTTTTATATATACTCTTTATAATAATAATTTTTTTTTTTAATGAATGAATCCTGCTGCACGGTGCAAAGCGTGTTCACAGCACAGAGAGCTTGCAGAGAGCTAAAAATGGAAAAAAACAAAAGATGACTAAACAGTAAAAGAGTGCCTCCTGAGCACGGCGTGTGTTAAATCTTTGCCTAACGCAGCTCAGTCATTGTGACATGCACAAACTTTTGTTCTAAATCAACGCACAGTCTTGTTTAGATTAATTTATGAACTTTTTTAAAAAACTTCATTCTTTCAACAAAAACATACAATTAATTCTTGCATATATACGGGAATTAAATGTACACCACAGAAAATTGCAGTATATCACAGGTTCTGTGTTTTTGAAGCCGGTCAGCTGAGGTTCACACGAGCGAGTAACAAAGTTCAACAAACTTTTACCAATTTAAATAGCTTTTCATGAATGCCACATTTCTTCTGTAAATGTTTTTATGAACATTTATTTTTTTATTTTAAATAAATGCCTCCGTATTCAGCTTGATAAATGAAGCCCAATTGGGAGAGTTTACTCAACTTCCTCAAGTTCTACTCCATCAAAAGAGAAAGGGAAGGTTTCCCCGTCGGTCTCCTTTTGTCACTCGGACAAACGATCCCCCTCTTGGTCAAGCAGGTCCAAAGACAATAGTGAGCATTTAGCACACGCAGCACTCTGGTCTCTGGAAAGCCGAGCCAGGCAGTTAGGAGGCTGAAGCAGGGTTCTGGTGGACCGGGGGTTTTGGGTCTACCTTAGCGCACCTATCCTGTTACTCGGCTCCACGCTATCCGTGGCTGTATCTCTCGTCTGCCCACACCTTTCCTCCCTCCTCTCTGGCGCTGCACGAATGTATTCATCCCTCTTTTTTTTTTTTTTTTTTTTTAGAAGATCAAACAGACTCGGGGATGAAGAATGTGTTGGGCCGAGCATCTATTTCATACCCAAGCTTCACTCCTTATAAAAGGCCAGGAAGGCACTCCAAGGCACATATGGTCTGAATGAGTGTATATTTCACTGAACATGCGAGATGGGGTGTGTATGGCAAGCCGGCTGGGTTTATATACAGTAGATGGATATATAGATGTATAGATGTATATACTGTAGATAGATGAAGTCATATCTGTATGTTTTCTGGATGGTAGGCTTGTTCCTTATATCTCGGCAGTTCTTACAGGATAACCAGAAGGGGCTGTAATTGTGTGGAATGTTTTGTATAGTTACAAATCAGACCGAGGGACATGATGTATGATAAGGTTTCTGGGCTTGGAAAGCACTTGTACTTCTTTCAGTTCCTTCTTCCACAAAGAATTTTGATTATGCCATTATGTGATTGTGATTTACTGTGATTTAGTAATGCGTTTTATATTACAAATTCTTCTCATCATCTGAAATCATTTACGTCGTGTCACTGTTTATCGCTTTTTTTGAGAAAAGTTGGCTCTGCCGTTACCAGTCACATATGGTAACAGATATTCCATTTGTGTCCTGGCTTCTTTAAACGTGCTTCCTGCTTGGAACCTTGGAACCATTGCTACACACAGTGGATATCAGCTGGATCATATTGCTAACAGGACTTCTCTCTCTCTCTCTTTCTCTCTCTCTCTCTCTTGTTTTTTTTTTTTTTGTATACAGATTATTCCCCCGCTCATAGACCTCAATCAGAACCGCAGCAAGCTGAAATTGTACATTGGCCACCTCACAGCCCTTTGTCATGAGAGAGACCCTCAGATCTTGCAGGACCTGGCTCCACCCTCAGCTTACCACCGCAGCCAGAGGGACGCCTGGGAGGAGGAGCTACAGAAGATGAGCATGGAGGAGGTGAGTGATTGATCGTCTGACCGCTGACATCACAAAACTTATTGCGCGATTCATTTATTTTATTTATTTATTTATTTGTTTTTTAACCAAATGAACGTACGGGTAAAAGATTCGTACATGGTACCGCAAACGTTTCTTTAGATACTTGGCTTCGTCCGCATCGATTATTAAATCCATCTGGCTTGGCCCACGATCGAGCCCCTAGCTGACACTAAAGCACGCTGCCCATAAATCTCCCATTGGCTTTGTGAATCTGACTGGCTGTGTGTAAATGCCATTAGGCCCTTTTATAGAGTAAAATGTGTTCCTACAGAAAATAAATAGTCCAATATATTGGTTTTATTAGCCTTAAATTCTCTCCCGCGAACGAAAGTCTAACAAACGCTGCGCAACTGTTTCTTAAAGCCAAAAATAAGCGAAGGAGGGGATTTAAGTGGGACTGAGGAGGAAACTTGACGTGAAGATTTCATCTCGCTCTTATAAATCTTTCCCCAGGACTACATAAGTGCGTCTTTTTCTTTTTTTTCTTTTTTTTTTTTCTTCACATATTTGAAGCTATTATTCTACCTGCCATGCCAGTAAATTGTCTGTAAACATTGAGTACTTTCAGTTCCTCAGGCACATTTTTCTAAATTTTTCATCCATTTTAAAACTTTTGCAATGCCATAAAAATAAATTGTCTGGAAGTCTATATAATATGCATTATACTCATGTTAAAACAACCCTCATTCTTCAAGAAGAGTGATATGCAGCAGCGTTTGCCAAGCTCCGTACAACGCTCATGTGTTTCCCAGCGCAGCGAACTGTCTCCTTGGCAGGTTTTTGGCTCGACTTCACGTTATTGAAAAGCATTTTTGATTTGTAGGCAACTCAACGACAAGCATTTGGCACGAAAACAAATGCTGTATTAAATGTTTTTTTTTTTTTTTTTTTTCTTTTAACTGCCCCCTCAAAAAAAAAAAAAAAGGTTTCTTTTAATTTTCTTTCTTTTCATTTATATGGAATAGAGAAGAGAGAAGTCGGTGCATTCAGGTTCCTTTTGGAGACCTGCTGGGGTTAAAATCGGCAGGGATGCAGGAGGTTCAGGTTGTTCGTGCCAGCTCGTGTTAATGCTCCAAGAGGTTCTCCTGATGGATCCTGTAGTGGATCAAAAGAGCTGAGCTTCAGCAGGGAACAAATCACCGATCAGGACGCTTAAAGTAACACCGTGTGTGGTGTGGTCTGGTCTGGTCGGCTGTTTTTATTACAGTTACATTTACAGCATTCTTACAGCACATGTTTTAAAAGTCAAATTGTGGAACACAAGAAAACACGCATTCAGATAATAACCTTCAGAAAAATAACTTTGTTCACCTTGCCCTTTTTTATTTAACAAAAATGAAGCCAAAAAAACCCCCAGGATTTAAGACGTTAAATTGCATAGAATTCAAAGAGGGGGCACTAACTTTTACACAAGACTGAACAGTATATGCTAATAGAATAAGAACATTAAAGTGTTAAGATTTACCTTATTTCAGTACAAAAGCAGTCTTTCTAAGTAATCTTGCAACAAATGAGAGCGAGAGAGCACATTTTTCTTTTATCTAGAGGAAATTCAGATGATGTAACTTCCTGTTAAATACAGTACTTGATGAGTTCCTGTTGAAATATATTCGATTTCAGATATGAACTAAAACATGAGCCGAACTGAATACTTTATCGTCTATAATAGGTGACTTGTGGAAGAGACCTTAAAGATTACTGACACACAAAAGCAGAAAATAATAAAACGTTTTCCTGTTCCGTGTTTTGGTAGAGAGCATGACGGACAGGCTGAAGGACAGGGGGAGGGGTTTCCCCCCTTTTATCCACTGACTGTTTGCGTCTCATACAGTAGTAATCACCCTGCATCAGTAGTCTAACCTGTAATATTAATCTCCAGTAGATTTTTCCTGTATAGAACCGAACAAGGCGTATAAAATATTTCCAGTCTGGACTCCAATCCGACCACATGACGCTTATTTTTCCATCCAATCATTATGTTCCCTAGTGTTTTCTTTTTCTGGATTAGTCTCACTAACAAGTGGTTTTCTTATGGCCACACAGCTGTTTAGTCCCGATCCCATGAGTTCTCATCACACTGTGCATGTGGAAATGCTCTCACTGTCACTATTAGCTATGATTTCATACATACATACATACCGCATTTGTTAAAGTATCAGCAATATGTCACGCAAATGACACCCCGGTCCTGGAATTACTCATGTGCATAAATCTCTTCGTTCCCCACTGTTGCAGCAGACTTTGGTGATCAGTGAAATTGTACTGTACACCCGCCTCAATAAGGGAGGGGGAAAAAAAAACAAAACACAAAAAAACACAAAACACCAATTGTACAGAAATGTGGCCTCATGCTGAGAGCAGATGCTCACCAATACTCTCACTCACACCTTGTCCCTCACACACTCACCGGGACTCGTTTGGCCTTGTCGAAGACTCGAGAGTCCAAAAGTGAGAGATCATGAATATTTCAATTTCTGCCGAGGAAAAACGCGAACATATATCATGTAACACTTTCTATACCGAATGGATCTAAAAACCTTTCGGTGTGTTACTGTGGATAGCCTGCATGTGTGTACCATATGTACAGTTCAAGGCATGTAACCGAGGGCGAGATTCCCGGCTGTTCGTATTCGGAGTCTTCCTCTAATAGCCGAATCAGTTTCAGATGTGGGATTGGACGAGACGCAAGCCTTCACAGACTTTGTCTGACTGATATCTTCCTTGACCTCTCTCTCTCTCTCTCTCTCTCCTCATCTCCGTATTTGGAACTCATCCCCTCCTGTCTCTTGGCTTACTGTCCTTCCTTTATTGTGCTTTATTACTGTACACTGCAGTAATATTGGAGATCACTATCTGCTTCATGACATAAGGGAGATCGGATAGCGGAGCGCTCGGACCCGCACGGCTGAGGAGAGAGTCGCAATTTATCGTCTGTCTTCTGATCTGTTGTAATTCCCTCGTGAAGTTTATGTCCCGCATTAAGGAATACCTCGAGAGAAAAAAAAAAAGAATTTTGATAAGCACTTTTAGTGGAGCACTGTTTAGTAGCCGTACTGCTATTACTGTTTCTGAACCCAGCCCCTTCATCATCAGAGCGGCGTTCTGGGGACCTCAGCATGTCTGTGGTCTTCAGATTTACGAGAGGACGTGCACCATTTTAGCTCCTGAATTGTTGCTGGACGTGATTCAGGGCTTCGTGATGTTTTGCCTTGCTCATGTGTCCTGCCTCAGATGATTCAATGTTTTCATTTTTTTTCCCTCCAAGAGCCTCTTGTCTTTTTAAAGGAGAAAGTTCTTAGACTGTACACTACATATCAGCCATAACATTATGAATACTGGGATATATTAGGCATCAAGGGAACATTTTGTCCCTGTACCTGATGCGATGGAAGCAGGAAAAATGGGCCAAGCTTGAATCCTGTGCGAGATGTTCCCAGTTTGCCGTGGTCAGGACCTACCAAAGGAAGGGAAACCAGTGACGGGGTCATGGGCAGCCAAGGCTCTTTGATGCATGTGGGGAGTGAAGGCTTACCTGTATAGTCTGATCCAATAGAAGAGCTACTGTGGCTCAAATTGCTGAAAAAGTTAATGCTGGTGCCGATAAGCGAATACAGTAACGAGTTCCAGGTGAAGACTTGGCCTCCAAAATCTCCAGATCTCAGTCCAATCAAGCATCTGTGGGATGAGCTAGAAAAACAAGTGTGATCCATGGAGGCCCCGCCTCAAGACTTAGGATCCGCTACTGACGGCTTCATGCCAGATTCCACAGTGCACCTCCAGAGGTCTGGTGGAGTCCAGGCCTCGACGGGTCGGGCTGTTTTGGCAGGTAAAAGGGGATCTACTCGGTATTAGGTGGGTGGTCAAGATGTTATGGCTGAGCCGTATACATCATGCACCTTCATAGGCAGTCTATTGGTTTAGAAAGCCTGACTTTTACTTACAGTGTGAACAGACCGGCGTAAAGCCCGTTATATTCAAAACTGTAGTTAAATACACTTGTAATAATGAAAACACACACTGATTTATGACTTGACTTGATGCTCGAGGAAGAAGAAGGCAGTCGGACACTTCCCATTCCAATCATGCTGCTGTTAATACACAGTGTGTAACTTTGTACAGTATGTGACTTATTTTTTCCTATTATTATTAATTATTGTAACCTTCCAAAGCGTAAATCCGATGGACGCGAATGCATAAAAGAAAATGAAAATTATCACGATGGAAGAGAGTCTGGAAATAATAACTGATTCTGTCAGTCATTGTAAAAATTACTGTACTGTACTGTATCTCCGTATTTTGGAATTCATCCTCTTCTGTCTTTTGGCTTACTGTCCTTCCTTTATTATGCTTTATTACTGTTCACTGCAGTAATATTCACATTTAAACATACATATACTAGAACAAACATTTGAGTAACGCGTGCTAAATATGAACGTTATGTACATTCTCCATTCAGGATGGTCAGAAGGTGTTGATTAGTTCTCTTGAAAATACAGTAGTTCCAGCTGCAAGATGTCTATAATTGCACTCATTGCACAAAGTAACGCGTTAAAGTGCTTGGATTACTTTTTTGATGTAACGAGTAATCTATCGCATTAGGTCCGTACTAAAACTTTTTCAAAAATGTAATCCGTTATTCAGACAATTTATGTAATCCGTGAGCCAGACAGCATTGATTCCATTAGTGTGTGTGTGTGAGAGAGAAAGTCGTCCTACAAGCCCCGCCCCTGATAACCGGCCCCCTTTGTTATTCCTGCTGTTATACCTCTATCTCTCCTATGCGGTTTGACTCACGGTGAGAAGCGGTGTTAGGCACCGTCAGCCGCCGCGAGTGACCGTCCGACGTTCCGCGAAGTTCTGCAAGGTCCGCGTATCGACAGATGGAAACATAATCACAGCGCCAAAACTTGCGGTGAATCATGATGAACCGTACTTACGGCCACCGCGCGAAACCGCGTAGGTGAGATCGGGGTATTAGTAGTTAACAGATTATGGGCCAAACTTCGCTGAGTGATGATGGTAGAATAATTATAAAGGTTTAGACTAAAACGACATGCATGAGGAATCACAAAGGAGTTTTCATTTTCTGCAATGGAAAAGTACTCGAACTAGTTACTTTTATCAGAAAGTAACGCTGTCATGTAACTGATTACTTTATAAAGACAGTAATTTTGTAATGTAATTAGTTACTTCCCCCAACACTGCACAGGACAGAGGAGATTGCATGGTGCAGTGTATTGATCACATGACGAGCTACTTGAAAAAACGAAACGACTGGCTGTTGAGGGAAACGGTTGGTTATAGCTGCTCTAAGGCAAGTGACAACAACAGCAGCCAATATTAGACAACATTACATGTAAATATGAACAAATAACATGTTGGTTTTAATATCACTGTTTAATATTTATCACTGATGTAAAGTGTTTGTGTACGTTTGATGCGACTCTACTCCAGTCACCATTCGAAGCTAAATAAAAGCACACTCCTCTCTGCGAACCCCTTTTTATATACCGTGTCTGTTTCTTTTTATTCGGGTGCACGTGTGTAATATAAACTCCATAGCGTTCCAGTCAAATCACACACTCCCACTTTATATAGGTTTACTTTAGAAGCATATAAAATGTTTGCTTTTTTCCCCCTTTTTATTCCCTTTTTATGTGAACTGGGTGGTAATTACAGCTTTCCTAACTATCCCCACGCCTCGTGTTCGGGAAACTCTAAACATATAGGCTTTAGTTTTCACAATGAAAGCGAAGTGTACGCTACAGTCAGTAGTGCATAAATAATGCAAGTGGTGTAGATTGTATTGAATTTCTCAAGTAGGATCCAGTCAGTCAATTTAAACACACAGACACACACACATGCGTTTTTACGAGCTCACACCCCTCCGTTTATTTCTCACACTCTGCCAGACTCGATTCACCCCGACCGCTTGCTCATCCTCTGTTGTGGTCAGTGCTGGTTTTATGACCTTGTTCCTCATGCAGCTTTTTCCTCTCTCTCTCTCTCTCTCTCTCTCTCTCTGATGCTGTAAATGTTTTTCTTTTTTTTTTTTTTTTCTACAAGATGTTGCATTTCTTTTTAAACGACTGCCATAAAGCGAGGCCTTTCAGCCACACAGTGACCCAAAGATAATAAGCTCCTCCAAACTGCATTCTGTCAGCTCAGGAATTAAATGTAGCGAAACCAAAACAAAGCTTTTGTGTACACAGTAAATCTAATAAGGTTTTTTAGGACTCGGGGAATTGCTGGGTCATACTCAAAGCCGTCGTCTAGTCAGTGAGTCATGAGCAAATCTGAACTGATTCATTATTTTGTAATGTTGATCGCTCCTCTCTTGTAGTGCTGCATAATTGCAATATCTGTGATAAGCCGCTGCCAAAATAGCGCTGTCGGGTGCAAAAGTTTAAATCTCCACAAGGTCCTTGAATGGTGAAAAAAAAAAAAAAATTATTTTATATATATATATATATATATATATGCAAATGGGTTTTTCCTGCCACAAAACAACACGGGGAGAAATGATTCCAAAGGCCAGACAGAAGATAATAGAGGTAGGGAAAAAAATAAAAAGTCCAGAATCTGCACCCAAAGGAAAAAAAAAAAAAAACTAAGAAGAAAAAAAAAACTTTTTGATAAAAATATAGGGATAAATGAGTGGAGAAGAAGAAAGTATCCAATGAAAGAACATGGAAGCCAAACACACACCACATTCTCTTTGCGCTGAAGTGGGATAAATTGTCCCTGGAGACGGATCTAAAGTCAAAAGAGTGGGTCTGTAATGTATTACAGAATATTTATATCACTTTCAGAAGCAGAGCCTTTACCCTGTTATACGCTACTTGACCTTTTTGTTCAGTTTTATTTAATAGAATCTGTTAAAACAGTATTTTGGTATAAAGTGCATATCTTGTGCTTTTTCTTTTTTTTTTCTTTTTTTTTCGGTTATGCAAACTTTTGCACTTGCCTCGAAGTTATCCAAAATTGTTGACCGGGCTAATCTTTGATAATGTCCTGTTTAAAGTCGAAATAATCTGTACCTGCTCTAATACACACGGATGTTGGACAGGTTGGTTCGGACAAGGCGTAGATTTGTATCCATCGCTCCAATCAGGAAAGATCATTAAGACAGTAACTATGGTGGATATCGGTGTCACGACGACCTACAGAGCTTCTACCGCCAGAGCTTTTAATTTCGCCGCATGTAGCGTCTATAGCTGAGCGCTAACTGTAACATTAACATTTTTCTCCGCATGAGATGTTCAGTCAGTACTTTAAAACTCTACACGCATGCAAACATCCTGCCTGCTGTTTTTGAATAAACAGAAACAAGATGTTTTTTTCTGCTTGAAATTCTTTATTTAAAAAAAAAAAAAAAGGAATTGGTGTGAAACTGGCACCCAGGCCGAGCGGTTGTGAGCTGCGGTAGAAAGTACGTGACTGTTCCCAGTGCAGTCTGTTGCCGGATGCCTGTTGTGGCCAGCTGCTGGCTGACAGGCCCATGAATCCTGGGCAGCATAAATGCAGGCTAATTTAAACAGGCAGGAAATGGGAGTAAACATGGCAGAACAAGGCCGCAGTGAACTGTGCATTATATTACACATTCAGCAAACTTATTTTCACTGATGTAAAAATATCTCCAAGCAGATGAGAAGCTAGCAAAAAATTAAAGTTTGGTCTTTTCACGGTTCACCGTAGCTGAGCTCGTGTGCCCCGCGCGCAAATCATCACTATTCGTTTCTTATTAAAAGAGAAAGTGAACTCGTTAGGGCTTAGTGTAAAACCAGAACAAATATCCAGAGGTCGATAATCAGTCCCGAACACTTGAAGGTGTCAATGTGTGGTTGAACAATATCTGCAGTCTCTACCGAACAACAAACTTCACATCCACTTCACGTCTCCGATCCGACGGCTATTTCAGGCCGAGCAAAACACGGGACATGTCACATTCGATCTTTTCATGAATTCCTCTCCTTTGCGCGAGTTTTGTCTCAGGTTTTTGCTGTCATTGGCTTAGCCTGTCAGCAGCCGTACTAGTCGCGCCAAAGCACACACAGGACCTATCATATTAATAAAAACCATTAAGCTGACTTAAGAGAAGACATTTATGAACCTCCTTGGTTGAGTAATGGATTTTTACACATGTGTAGTGAGCTGTTAAGGTATTTTTAAAAGAGCTACTAGCAGTGTAGGAACTGCTGTAGAGTGAGGAGATTATGATGGCAAGAAGAAAAGCCTGTGCTGCTACGACAGCTTGTTCAGAACTTACAGTATGATCCGTCTGTACAAGTGAACTTGTACTTGTTTTTTGTGCTTTATAATAAGAATCACTTATCGCTAAAATTTCCCAGCATAACCGAACCACTTTTTCATTACTGCATATTTTTTGCTCTAAATTCTTATTTGCAATAAACTTCAATAGTAAAAACATACTTTTACAGCCTTTAGAGCAGAAACGATATTAGCTGTGCATCGTCACTGTATGTATAACAAGTACAATATACATCTTAAAACTGCTGGAAGGATAAATTCCACCACTGTAACAGAGACGTGTGGGGTTTTCAGTAATATACAGTGAGGTTGAAAAGTCTGAAACCACATTGAAACTAATTTGGGGATTTGTTTTTCCCCTTTTAAACCATAAATAAACATTAGTTTTGGACTTTCTTTTTATTTAATACACAGAAAGGAAGTTTTCAATGTTTCAAGATTCTATCCCGCTCAAATAGCATATACTGTACCAACCAGTCATGACATGAAAATCACAGAAAGATGAAGTAAATAACATTATCTAATTACAGTGACCCCTATCAAGGGTGGGGTATTTTAGGTAACATGTGAACAGTCACTTCTCAAAGTCAAGGTGTTGGAAGCAAGGAAAAAAATGAGCCGGCGTTAAGAACTTTGCCAAACCCAAATTGTCATGTCTAGACAACTGAGTCGGAGCATTTTCAAAACAGCAGGTCTTTTGGGGAACTGGCGCCCAAATTTAACTGATGCGCATGGGAAGAGAAGGCTAGCTCTGTTGGTCTGATCCCACAGAAAAGGCCGTAACATACAATAAAAATAAATAAAAAATTTGAAAAGGTAAGACGAGAAACTAATAACGGGGAAATAAACAGGGGCTGAGATCAACTGCTCCTTTATTTTATATACAAATATTTACAAGTGTGGTAATGTCTTCAGGAGCCGACCAGGCCAAAATAAAACAAAAACCCACTAACTAGTAACACAACAATCTACCTGACCTAACAACAACGCAAAGTACATCGAATCTTAATAACCAGGAGAAAAGGGGGGAGAGCAAAAAATGGCATTGATTCCCTACTTACCACTATGTACAGTTCAAGACAATATTTAAAAAAATAATGCAAACTGAATTTTCTTAGAAAGGGGACATAACCAAGTCGAGGTGGAAATGGGCGGCAAAAGTCAACACAATACACAGAAAGTCAGATACGAATTAACAAAACACAATAACTAGTAAAGTCGCCTTTCAAGCAACAAGCTGAATGGTGTTTACTGTAAATACAGGTTCAGGAAGTGCTGGTCCAATGATGACACAGGAGGCGGCACACATCACCGACCGATCCTACATTCAGCACTCCTCTCCAAAGTAGAGGCAAATTGAATCTAATTGATGGACCCAAGAGGGCAGGCAACACAAAGAATACGGTTCAAAAATAATTATATAATACGTCAGTGTACGAGGCTGTGAACCTGCAGACCAGAGTCCATACTGAACCCAGTCCAGCACCAAAAGCTCCAACAAAGGGCACATGAGCATCAGAACTGGAACAGTTGAAGAAGGTATCCTGGTCTGATGATCACTGTGTGGTGCTATGGGTATATGATTATGGTTTGAGGAATATGATGAAGAGCTCTAGGTGTTGACTAGGAATCTAGATTCCCCAGACGTCAATCTGATCGAGCATCTGTGGGATATGCTGGAAAGATCCACGAAGGCTCCTCCTCACTGTTTACTGGACCTGAAGGATCTGCTACTGACGGCTTGGTGCCAGCTAGGAGGTCTAGTGGAGTCCAGGCCTAGACTGGTCAGGGCTGTTTTGCTGGCACAAGGGGAACCTACTCAATGTTAGACAGTTTACTTACTCAACTGCATTTGACTACAAATTCTCACTAGCCCTGTTCTTACTTTCCTTTTCTGCTGGATACTGGAAGATGTTTTTGCTTGCTTGAAAGATTTCTGAAAATTCGTACATCTGTAAATAAAAAGCACAAATGTGCAATCATTAGCAGTCAACCTTTTTCTCACAAGGGAATGCTTTCAAATTATCTACTTGACAAAATAATGTTATTTAACTATACACAGGTGGCGTTTTACTTTTTCCCTCCTTTCAGTTCAGTTTCACGTTTTGATTGTTTAATCCAAACCATTATCCATAAAATTTTAATCAATCTTTAAAAATTAACAACTTTAAATCAATAAAAAGGATGTTTTGTACAGTTTCCTCCGTCGAATATTGAAAAAGTGACCTCAGTGCTGAAAAATGCTGCCTTTGCAATCTTAGGCGCAACCATATGCCCTCAGCTCAGACCCCCAATCAGCAATAATTTAAAAACAGACTTTCATCAGTTTGTGGTGGATGTGTGCGCAAAAGTTATTGCAAGCAAGCTTTCCTTGTGATTGTGTTCGAAACTCGGCCCACATTGCTTCCACCAAAACAGTTTGACCTCATCCAGCATTGTGGTTGGCATCGGGTGCGACTTGAACGTCCACTCCTGACCACTTTAGCCCCGAAACGCAATTAAACTTGATTGATGGGCTGCACAGATCAGCCTGAAGCTCATTCTCCAGGCATTTCTAATCAGATGCGGCGAGTCCTGTTCGGTGCAACAACCACAACCCTTCACCGTCAGGGCGAAGTCCAGTCTTCACCGAGTCCACGCTTTTCTTATAGGGAGTGTCTGTAAGGTTAGTCTCGTGTGTCCAATGCACAGATTATAAATAAAGAGAGAGGAATAAAGGTTGAGTGGAACGACACATCAGGCTGGAGAGCTGAAGTAAAATGGTTATTTAAATGTCAATTCTTTATGAAAAGAGATGATCATTATTACGTGGAAAATGTCCCAGACATGAAAAAGCTGAGTCATTCACTTAAAGGCTCTGTGTATAAAACACTGGCAGACTTAAAAAAAAAAAAAAAAAAAAAACACTTGCAAAATTCAGGATATATACAGTAGAATGTCTTTCACAAGATACAAGTCATTTCGTTACTGGTTTGCATTAATATATCGTTCGGGGCAAAACTAGCCAAAGGCTCTAGAAATGCTGTCAATAACAGTGATCGTGTGTATAAATTAATACGAGTGAAGAGCAGGTATTAAACACAAAATTATATTGCTTCATAATAATTACAATTATGATTTAACCTCCTAAAATTATCAGAATGTTTCTTATGCATTTTGTATTAAATGATATTTAATGAAGCATCTGTTTCCAGTAAATCTGTTAGAGATCCAAACATTGCTCATGAATACCTCACTCTAAAGCTTTTTTAGTCTTTCCGTGTAAATCTTGCAATTTATCCAACTGTACATGCAAATTGTTCCCAAAAGTAATGAAAAAGTGTGTGTATCTTGTTTTGTTAACTGACATACAGTACTGTGGAAGCGTCTTGAGCCCACCCCTCATTTCTTCATATTAAAGTAAATAAATGAGGTAGATTAAATTAAAAAAGAGGTAACACATGTTTAACTGTGACATGCTGCAAAGTGCTTAAAAATACATTTTAAAAATCTCTACTAAATTTTAATTTGGCGGCAGGTTACTGATCAGAACATCAGGGGCTTCAGCCTTAACACCATCACACTGCCACTTTTTGGGCCCTCAAGCAAGACCCTCTCTGCTCCAGGTGTGCCGTGTCATGGCTGACCCTGCACTCTGACCGGCGCTTCCTAAAACGTTAGACTATATGAAGAAAAGAATTTCACAATGCTGCACAGTTTATGACAAATACGTAAAGGCTGGTAGAGATTTTTTTTTTTAATTCATTTCATGCCAATTTTTGTTCGTCCACATAAAGTAATAGTCTGCTTATTCAATCAGAATACACACCTTCACCTTTGACCCCTTCGTCCCTCGTTCCTGAGCTGGCGCGACCTTGGGCGATGGAGAGTTGAGGAGTCTTTTGGGAGAGCTGTCAGGCTCTAAGACAACACCGTAGGGATAAATTCCACTCTAGCACCAGAAAGCGACCTCCGTCGGGGAGCATTAGCGCTCTGGCTTGCGGAGAGGGGATTTCAACAGAACAAGGGAAGATTGCAGTGACCTCATCTCAGTTTATTGAGGAGGGGGTGGGGGTTGAACGGGCACCCGAAGCTTTAAGGGGGATTTTCTTAAAAGCAAGCGGTTTATGTAGTCAAATCCCCCCTACCCCGACCTCCACCCCCCCTTCCTTTAAAACGAGTGCCTAATTTTGCTGAAGTGAAAAGCAACATTTCCTACTCTGAGAATCGTTGCTTTTATACTTGTCACATTTAGGGAAAAGTCTGTCATCTTTTTTACTTTATGCAGATTTATTGAAAGAGATTTGATTGCTTTACCAGATCCCCAGATTTTAGACCTAGCCCCAAGTCTCTCTTTTCCCCCTCCTTTCACTTTTCCTTGACTCCATCCTGGCACTGATGGGAACTCAGTCTGGATCCAGCCAAGGACAGGGTTTGCCCATGGCCGTCATCTTTATCCCTCTGATTTAACCACCATGCCATGGGAGCACTCAGCTCACGGCCTAATTTATATCCATGTCTCTCTTTTTCTCCTCCTCTCTGGGGCAGTACGAAAGGGAAGTGAGGTGGAAACACACATGTAAGTCAGGACCCGAAGGAGGGACGAAGGGTTCAAAGGTTAGAAGTGATGAGCAACATGGGGACGAAAGCTGGAAGAGCAGAAGAAAAGAGATTCGGATTCGCCCGCCACCCTGTTTTTTTTGTTTGTTTGTTTTTCCGGGAAATGTAAAAAGAATTGTTGTCGAAGCAGGACTCGTTCGTTTCTGATTTCTGTAAGCATGTTTAAGCCAGCTGTCTCTAGAACTTGTTCATCATCTGGTGGGAGAGTCGAGTTCTTTCCGCACTCATTATAATCCAGCTGCTGTTTATCTGGGGCTCAGAGAGCACCCTAGCAGTAAAGGTGTGATAACACCCGATAAGAATCCACCATGATAACAGAGAGAGCAACACACACCAAAAAAACATGGTGTCTTTCTGCTTCGCTCTCCTTTTTTCATGTCCCCACCTTGTGGTTTTGGGTCAAGGCTGAGAAAGGAAACCAGTTTGGGAGACAGATAAAGAGACAGATACCTCCCTCTTATCTAAAGCTTTGTGTTATCTTTACTGCTCTGTTTTTTCAGAGGATCTTTACTAAGTAGACATAGTAAAGTGGTGAGAAGACCCAGCAGCCATGCCTACTCCAGAGAGCTCATCCACTTAAACCGAGTCGTGTCGAGATCTCGGACTAACCTTACTAACCTCCTAAAATTACACACTGCCTGGAAATTCTCCGTTGAAAGTCGCTCATGTCCCGAACTCTGGTCTTAATCAGTGTCCCATCTGACGGATGTGCAGCTTTGCCGTAATTAGCCTCAAAGTTCCAGCATGCTCTTTGGATTAATAAACATTTTAAGATGTTTTTCTTTTGAATTTCATTATTGCTATCAGATCTCGTTCCTGTATTTATATCGCCTGTTTATAATCATGCTCATTTGGTGGAAACGTTTACCGGGATCATAAATAACGAGAACTAATTTGCTTAGAAATCGCATGTGAAGTGAGTGGGGGGTCTTGTGTTTTGTTTAGAGAGAATTATTTGCCTAAACAGAATAATTACGTCACTTCCAAAGTCGGTGAGAGAGCAATATGCTAATGAGGATTTTGCATATGCAGGTTGTTCTCGATAGACGTGGAAAGCTGAGATTTCTGAGAGATCCGCGACAACACTGCGACTACGAGTCACTACGGGGCGGGGGAGTGAAGGACAAGAGCGACTGAGGATTCAGGATATAAGAAAAACAAAAAATAATTAATGTGTAGTCAAAAATAGAATTGAAGTAATCCCTCTAAGAAGACTTAACGATTTAAAAAAAAAAAAAAAAAAACTCACGTTCTTCAGTCTGAAAAGTTTCTCCAAGTTGACATTTTAGTACATTTACACCAATGTTGGGAGATGTTTGAAAATATAACAGGGAAGTAAAAATGTATACATTTATAACAAATTTATAACTTTTTAATCTTTATTTAAAAACATTTCAAGTTGAGCTATTAGTAAGTGGAAAAGCTAATTAAATACTTAGACGTACAAATGCTAAATGGTTTCTGTAACATTGTACATTTTTTATTAGAACATATCAAGACAAAGCTCCAAATGAATCCTACACACGGATTATTAACATGTTAATAATAATAATAAACAAGTTGTCATTTCTTGCGAGGTTTTCAGTTCAGTCAGCTCCTTAAGTAGCACGATTGTATTTCCAATACTTGAACATGCACATGAGTTATGTATTATAAATAAACTTAAAATCCTTAGGTTGGAGTTTTATCTGCTAGGTACCAACCCTAAAAATGGGATTTTTTTTTCTCCCCCCATATTTGTTAGCCAGCTTTGCGCTCCTAACCTCCTGCAGTTTCTCTGCCATGTGCTCTTAATGGAGCTTAGATAGGCGTCCTGACTGCACCCCTCAGCCTCATATCGAGCACCATATAATATCAGCCTCCGATGAGCCTCATTAACCCTCCTCATACAACACGATGTTATCTTTCTCTGTTCTACCTGCTCTTTTATTCTGTCTATCTGTTTTCCCACATGTCCAATATTCCCAGGGGTTAACCAGGCCCGAGTTAAGGAGTCTAAATCTGGGCTAGCAGCCGTTTCTGTAGACCCGAAGCTGCCGTGCTTTCATTCTCACTGCGAGTCATTTGATGCATCGTGCATGGACATACGAGATGAAAATTTGACGCAGAGAACGGAGTCTTGGCTGTTTTTCTAAATTTAAGCATCAATAAATGCCAGTTTGTATCCTTATATAAACTTGTTCAGGTCCACTTAGATTCTGATTGCCCCCTTCCAGTCCTGGCCCAGATTCATTCTTAAGGATTTAATCTTTTCCCAATTTCGTCTTGGCGCAGAGGCCCAGATATGGAAAGTCTTTCCCGGGCATATCCGTCACGGACTCCCCCCTTCAGAGCCTGAGCAAGCGGAGCGTAGCATTAGCACTAGCTCTGTGCATCAGAAACGGATGCTTGTCATTCTCGCCGCTGGCCAGGCGTGTTTGCCCTGCAGTTGTACAAACACCAGCCTGACAGCTAGCATTGCGTTGCGCCATCTGAACCACCGAATCCTTGTTTTGTTTTATTAATTATGAAGCGGCCATTCGGTCCAGGCGCGCACACATAAAAATACATAAAGGGGAAGCGCTTTTTATGATATATGAATATGTGCTCTCATTATTGTTACAGATGTCTTTATCATTAACCTTGTTAAATTTGGGCGAGCCAAAGAAAACAGCTTTGTGGGTTTTTTCCCTTTTTTTCTCTCTCTCTCTAAATATTCTGCGAATGGAGAGCTTTTGGTCTTTGGTTTAGATCTGAAAGGCAATTTGAAGGTTTTGGACAACATCAAATCTCTGCCTGTTCACAGAGGCCCACGTACCTTTGGGGGAAATGTGGGGCGGATGACTTGGAGGCTCTGCTGGGTAACGTTTGAGTGATGAGCGACGCACTGAAATAAAAAATTCTTCGCCGAAGCCAAAACTGCAAGTGAAATTTAGGACACGCTGGACCCGAAACTGAGGGGGGAAAAATAAAATCCTAATGCTGGATGATGATGAATAAGAATTTCTTGAGGTTGTTTCTTATTCTTGGAAAGCATCAATGAATTGCTAATGAATTACATGTAATGAAACGCTTTTATTGAAATACTAAAAAATACACTGCCTGGCCAAAGAGAAAAATTCACACACTCTAAGATTTCATTCAGTCACCTTTAACTTCGATTGCAGCACACACACACACACTGGTGGCCAGTTCATGTGAGAAAATAAATGCTTACGCTCCTGGAATCACTGTTTCACAATCTGAGTCCATCAGGGAAGAAAAATTCCATAGATGTGATGACCTGGTGATTCAGGACATTCAGGTCGTCAGCTGACTTCATTTTACTGCCACATAACGTTGCTGAGTCTCGACCTGAGTGACTGAAGCAACACCAGATCATAACACTGTCTCCAGAGACTTGTACAGTGGACACTATGCATGATGGGTGCATCGCTTCATCATTATTAAACATAGCTGTGGTTTTTACTGGTGATTTTTTTTTTTTACCAAGCAGGTTCAAGTGTTTAATGATCTCCCTTCATGATTTCTTTTCCAGAAAATTTGACATTATTTAGCGTTCTTAACCCAGTTCCAGTCATTTAAATCTCCTTAGTTGTTGTCTTTGCTTGATGCAGCCCAACCCTTTCTGAAATGGTGACTTTATTTTATAAATATATATGATATACATCCCTCAATGTAATATAAATAAAAGACTACATAAAACTACAAAGATTTTCAAAGAAAAAAATCTTAATAAAAAAAATGTCTCACTTATAATACTTCAAAAATACATAGGCTTATTTTAAGAAGTTATCTAAACTTTTTCAGCTAATACAAGGTGACACAGAATACCTAATAATTTTTGAAATGCGTATTGGTAGCCATTAGCAGGTGGTAGCACTGCGGGTTAGTGACATTTAGTTAAATATATTTAGTATTTCTATAAGTTTTAGGTTTCAATTACTATGAATAAAATTTATTTCTTTTATCACTTCTAGTTTTATTGGATTGTAAAAAACGTTCCCATTTTTTGTCACCTTGTATTTACTTACTTACTTGCTTGTTTTTGTGAATTTTTGTGCATAATTATTTTTTTTTATTTATTATTATTATTTTTTTACAACATGCACATTTTTCCTTTCTCATTTTTCCCTCCTTCTTTTCTCCTCTTACCCCAGTGCATTGCGTTAGTGGAATCGTTAATGGTTAATGGGCCTCTCTGACACCTGTGTGTGTGTGTGTGTGTGTGTGTTTGAGTGTGTGAGAAAATGCTGGACTGAGGCACCTGCTCCTGCTATATCATACTTCCCTAGACCGCTTGGCACGGCGTATCCCTGGCCATCACCCTCCTTCACGTTTCCCGTCTCGCTCCAAGTGGAAAAACGGTTTTCCGCGTATAAATGCGATTCTCACCTGTGATTATCATTAGTGCATGAGATGCAGTGAAATATGTTAAATACTCGTTTTTAGCCTCGGCTTCCTTTAACGAGCGGAAAATTAAAACCAGCGAAATGAATTCCAAGCGCAGAGCCGCGTTCTAATGGTTTAAAATGATGCACTTTGCAGAGACAGGGCTTTCCAGCAGCGTTTTAATGATGGGGTGTTAACAGGAAGTTAGACAGTCAGATCAGGTGGCGAAGAGAGAGAGAGAGAGCGAGAGAGAGCAGAAGGAGGTTATATAGTCACCCAGCTGACTGTAGCTTCACACCTTCCTGATCTCTCTCTCTCTCTCTTTTTTTTTTCCCCTTATTTGCACCTCATCTGCACTCGCTCACATTTTTCAGCTCACAGACACTTTCATGGTCTCGTCTGAGCCGAGAACTTTATAGTTGCACTTGACTTCTTTTCAGTTCTCTTTGACCCAGATGGGCTTCTGTGTTCACAGTTGGACAGAAGGGGAGGAAACACAGGGAGTGCAGGAAGGAACAAATAAAAATCCTATCATTAAGGTTTTAAACCTGGCTGAACATAAACTCTTCTGGGCCTTAATCACCTTCATTTGTCTTTAATTGTGTTTGGTGAATTCATAAAGGGATTAATTAATAATAAAGCTTAAAAAATAATAATAAAAAAAAAAAACTGGATGGTCTTGAAACATCAGATTTTCTTACCTGGTGTCATCATAATGATATTTATTGTTTTTGTGGAAGTTCTTTAAAATTTAAATAATTTTTTTTTAATATAATAAAAGGAGTGAAACACTTCAGGACGTGCTGTTTTAGGAAAGTAATCAGCTTGAAAATTGGCACCGCAGAGGTTGTTGATTATTTTCCTATCCCAGCATGACCCTAGAGTGTTTTACTCCTTACTTACTAAAAAACAAAAACTCATTGATGTATCCAGCTCGAGCTTGACCGGTGGAGATGCCGATCAGAATGGATTAAGCAGATGTTCTTCTCCTTTGCCCTCTTCTTCTGCAGCTGGAGTCGGAGCTGGAGCAGTGCGAGCGAGAGAGCGCCGAGCTGCAGGAATACGCCAACTCGGTCCTGCAGCAGATCGCAGATCACTGCCCCGACATCCTGGAGCAGGTCGTGAACGCGCTGGAGGAGTCGTGCTGAACGCGCCACACACTCTTCCACTTTTTTTTTTTTTTTTCCTTTTCTTTTTTTATTGGGAAATCCAGATCTGCGTCCGGCCTCCTCCTGTCTCCCAGCTTACGAGCTCAAGGACACCAGCGTGCGTGTTAGACCCACGCTCCCAGGCACCGGACAGGAAGGAAGGACAGGAAGGAGCCGGGGGTGTAAATTGGGACGAGCATCAGCAACATCAGCTCGGGGCAGAACGAGCCTCGCGGGGGTCATTCCTGCATCTGTCTTCTCCCTGACTCTGTGTCTCATCACCTACCTATCCTCCCTTCTGCTGGTTTACTGCTTCAGGTCCCTGATGTTTACAGCTCGCTCACATACACACATGTACACACACACACACACACTGAGATGAAGCACTGAAGTGCAGTATTAAAGGAGAAGTGCGTCAAGTCTGAGAGAAACCAAAACATCTTACCCTTAACATGTGCTCATGTCTGAAGAGTCTCTCTCTCTCTCTCTCTCTCTCTCTCTCTCTCTCTCTCTTTCTCTCGTTTTCTCTGTCAGTCCATAAATCCGCTCCCTGACCGTCTCCAGATGCAGGATCACTGAAAGAAAAAGAAAAAAAAAACGTCCTTGTTTCTTTTTCTTTGTTGCTTATATTGAGTGAGTCAAATGATTTCACTCCAGAGTCATTAGCTGTCTACCGAAACAAATCCCCCCATACAGCACCGTAGGTCAGTCCATAACCCTGTTACTACCCAGAATTCACTTCAGACTTGCGTTTAATATGCTGCCAGAATCGCCTGGGAGAGCGCGGAGAGAACGTTTGATATATATATATATATTTTTTTTTTCATTTCTTTTTTTCTTAGGCTTATTTTCGTTACTGTTTGTTCGTCTGAGTCATTAAAGGAAATTAGAAAACGTATCGTTATTGGCAGGATCGTTATTCGTACTTCCCGACAGATGATTTGTATTACAGAGACGTGTATATAAAAATATGCACTACATATATAAAAAAATATATATATAGGAAATCTAGGATCAGGACAGTGTTATATAAAGAATATAGTGGCCTGAACTGAGCGACTGTTACTTTGTTGTTTCTCCTTTTCTCAGTTTAATGCTGAGTTCTCCTGACGCTCTCCGTTATCTCTCTCTGTCTCTCTGTCTCTCGCACTCCCGAGCCCCTCGTCCCCACACCTCGCCAAGGTGAATCCGCTCACCGTTTATGACTATATGAGCCTCTATATCTCCGGGCCAAGGGTGTCCATGAAATCAGGGTCGACTCCATCATAAATATTGCTTCACCAATTATACGCGGATTCGCTTTAAAGTCCAGAGTTGATTCTCCCCGTGGACGTGGATGACACTAGGTGTAACCCGCACTCTGATCTTCTTCTTCTTCTTCTTCTGTCTCCTTTCTTCTCTTTCGCTTTGCCCAGCATTTCAGCGCGCCGATAAGCAGGGTGGTAGAGTGTCACATCTGTAATCTGCGCAAGGCTTTATCTTTCTTATTAACACACACACAGACACACACACACACAGAGAGACAGATAACCCGAGGTAAACTTGTCACATGTTTGCTTTACTTAAACCTAGACTGGCATCATGGTGCGAGTCACGGAGGATTTACAGCGTCTGTTTCTACGTGTTTAGAAACCCGAGTGCAAAAGTTTACACGCCCTTAAAATAGAACTAATAATGATTTGACATAATTTGTTCCTGATTTAACACGACTCCGAACAACACACTTTAATTTGCTTGTGACACACACAGTAGTAGATGATGAGCAAATAATAATTGCATAACGTCAAAGACAGTAGCCTGATATAAATTGCCTGTTTTATGTCACGATATTTAAGATGCGTTTAAAAAATAATAATAATAAACATACTGCAGGTAGACGTGTGAATCGACGTGAATCACGGTGTTTAAATACGTTTCGAGCTAATGCGTGAAAACAAGTCGTCGTGTTTTTTTGTTTTGTTTTGTTTTTTTCCAGACGCTCACGTGTGATCCCATCCTGTTTCTAAACTCCTCTTCAACAAATCATGATACCGGCTTTTTTCGGTCGCGTTCATTCGTGCACACAATCACCGTCCCTGGGGTCGGTCTCAGTCAGCAGGAAAACTGCAAATTGAATCTATTTGCATCGACACCGTCTCGCGTTTTCTTCTATTTTTAAGTCAAAGCACACCGAACCACGTTTTAATCAAAGCCACACGTGTAAAAGCAGCAGAAAGACACAACTCTCACTGATCATCCGTCTTGCACCTTTGTGTAAGTGCTATCGAGTGTGCATGTTTTTTTTTTCCCCCTCTCTCTCTCTCACACACCTTAAATCGGGTCGGTAGTGTTTTAGCTTTCACAGATCTTCCTTCATCATTAGCACGAGCACCGAATACGGCTGAAGAGCTGAGGTTATAAATTAAAAGTTAAGGAGCTTTTCATCCGTGGGGGTGTAAACTTTTGCACTCGAGTGTATATTTGTTGTGTTTATATGCTTTATATATATATATATATATATATATATACAGTCTGAGAAGATCCAAAGGTTAACCAGTGCCAGTGTTTAATGATGCAGATGTAATGGTTCCTCTCTTCATGTTGGCACAACCAAGGAAACGCCCAGAGACGGCAAACGCAAATGATTTTATTGCACTTTTTATTACTACAATTAATCCTGATGGGTTTCTTTATATGACGGAGCATGCACAAACGCACACACACACACGCGTCTATGCTTCTTTTTCTCTCTCGTCTTCTCCCTGTCTCTCTCTCTCTCACACACACGCTCACGCTCAAGTGCAATGTTTTGGTTTGGCACTCAGGTCTCTGAAATATGGGGCTCAGTTATCAGTGCTGTGGCTCAGTATCCAAGCTTAGACTAAACACAGGCCTCTCACACATGCTCACTCTTCCACATCCACTTTCACACAATTGTACACACACACACACACACACACACACAGAACGAGGTTTTATGAGGCACACACTGATGCTGTGCTCTCTGGGTACCTCCAGTCCACTCCGAATTCAATCAGAAAACAAGGAAGAGTAAACAGAGCCAGATCACAAAGTGAGAGTAGAGAGAGAGAGTCGTATGTAGGGATTCTCACCACCACTGTGGTTTTGTAAGGTGGCCCTGAATTACAAAATGCAACAACGTTTCTCAAAACACAAAAAACATTTCATAAAACAGCCACGTTTCCTGAAGCACAAAATGTTTCACAAAATACAAAAACGTTTCACAAAACAGCCACGCTTCCTGAAACAAACAAACAAAAAAAAAGTGTTTCACAAAACACAAACTATTTGCGAAACACAGAAATTCACAAAACACAACAAACATTGTACCAAAACAGCAAGACTCCATTAAACATAAAAGAAAAGTCTCTCGAAACACAAAAATGCTTCACAAAACACAGAAGAAATTCACACAACCCAAAAAAAATTTAAAAATTTCACAAACGGCTCCCTTTCCTAAAACACAATGTTTCACAAACATTTCACAAAACACAAATAAATTTGCTAAACAGCCACATTTCCTGGAACAAAAAGAGTGTTTCTAAAAATACAAAAACGTTTCACGAAACGCAAAAAAACAATTCAGGAAACACAGACATTCACAAAACACAAAAAATATTTCACAACACAGCCACACTCAAAAATGTTTCACAAAACACGGCCAGATTTCCTGAAACCCAAAAAACATTTCACAAATGTTCTCCCTGCCTTTCCAGCAATTTTTCCGCAATGTGCTCGTGTTTTGTGAAACATTTTAATATTTCGTAAAAATGTTTTTGTATTTCGTACTTCAGGGTCACCGCAGTGTTTTTTTTTTTTTTTTTTTTTTTTTTGCGTCCTCTTCCCCTTAAAAACTTCCCTCGCTGCTCGTCAGCTCATCACAATCTTTTCCAGTCTTTACTCACGTTACACGTCGCACTTTAAATTCCGGTGCCTTGCGTCTTTGGAAGAGCGGCAGGTCAGAAGCACATCTGCTCGACTAATTATGCCTAAGCTATTGTTTTTGCATTCTGGACAATGTTCTCAAGTCTTGTTGTTTTTTGTTTTTTTTAAAGCATCACCATTCGCAATTCTTCATCTTCTCATTTCATTGTGGAATTCCTTCCATTATCTATCAGTGTTGAGTGCACAGTCAGGTCTGTGGGAGTCGGCAGTATCGAGGAGAATCATTAGAAATAAACAGAGAAAAACACGCCGTCAGTCAACTGCCCCCTTTTTTTTTTTGGTTGTTGTAATCTTTCCTAATACGTGACGTGAGCGCGGCAGTGAAGGTCAGCGCTCGTCTCCGAGAGTCTGATTTATTTGCTATTGCTTTTGTCTGTTCGCTCAGCGATGAGATCCACTGCCAGAGAAGTTCTGCCTGGACTCGTTTAACGCCCCACACACACACACACACACACACACGTCTATGTATATCTATATATTAACTGATAAAGAGAGACGAATAGACTTGGACTCTGAGGTTTTTTTTGTTGTTGTTTTTTTCCTATTTCCTCACAGCGTTGTCTATAAGGGAGGGAAAGATGTCCGTCTGAACAAAACGGCTACCACAGAGATGCGCTCGTGCGTCTCGAATCCTTTCTAAGTGTCAAATAAAAGCAGTTAACACACATTCTGAAAAGCATTACCATGTGGCTGATGATGTACCGTCGCTATTTACTCAATACTCGGTTGTTGTTGTTTTGTTTTTTTCGTTGTTTCTTCCTCCACAGCCTGTTTAAATGTGCGAGATCGAAAGTGTTTTTTAATCACTAAATGTGTAAATGTGTTCCGGGGTGGAAAAGCCTCCCTCCATGACTGTGTGACTCCACGTGTGCTCACTGACCCCTGACCCCTGACACCGCTCTTGACTAGTAAAACTGTGACTCTGGATTGCAGCTCAGCTTTTCTTTGCCGTAAAAAAAACAAAAACAATCCAGATGTTTTTTTATTTCCTGTTGTTGTTTACCAACCGTGTTTCAGGACGGCGCTCGCGTCTTACAACCCTTTAAGTAGGTCTCGGTTTAATAGTCACTCATCCAAGCATCGTTTCACTAAACGCGTCGAATCTGTCGCGTCAGCTGAAGGATCGGGACGACCGGTTTGTCCGAGACACTCACACTGTTGAAATCAACCAAAGCTGAACTGTTAAGCCTGTTACGCTCGAGTCACGAAGGTCAAACCAAAGACGTTCAGCCTTGTGTTAGATCTCAAAGTTTTTCTTTCTTTTTTTTTTTTTTTTATTTAATTTTTTTTGACCACACATTGTGACACACACTGAACAGGGCTCCTTTCTCAAATTTATTAAACATACGCTCTATTTTTAACCTTCGCTAATTCAGTACCGCAATATTTATTTCAGTCCATGTTTAAACAGCGGAATTAATGGATGTTTAAAGTCCTTCATAGTTTCTCCAACAAACACACTGATGCAGTCCTGGAGGGTGTCTTACCCCCCCCAACCCCACCCCCACCCCAACCTTTTCATCTTAATTTAATACATTTAATAAAGGAAAAGATCTTTTAAAAACAATCCTCTATAATACTGGGTTTTCATTTGCTTCCTGATTTGTTATTTTCCTGCCTTTTTGCGAAAGCGCTGGAGATTTATGTACCAAAAAAAATACATATATATATATGGGAAATAAATTGAAAGCTGAGAATTAGCCTTTTTTTCTGCTCCTCCTCGACACACACACACACCACACTATACACACTTGTGTTTCTCAGTCATCGTGGTCGACTGTACTCATATGAATGAGCTCTTATCAAGCCTTTACTTTTACACATTATGAATGTGTGTGTGAGAGAGAGAGAGAGTGTTTTGTGCTTCGTGTCTTGTGCTCGTTATTTTCCACCAGGTCTTTCACTCGTCCTGTCGACACTCCACACATTCCTCAGTGAGAATCAGATGAAGATCTGACCGATCTCCTAAAGAGCGCGGGTGTTTTGAGACGTCCTTAACTTTCCTCCAGGTTTTCACACACACACACACACACACACACTTGTAATGCGGCGGCAGCAGCAGTGCTGGCTGTCCACAAGAGCCTTCATATCAGTGATCCCATCTCATATTGTTTTATAACCGCTCGGTCCTGTGTTATGACCTCGTTCCACACCCTGGTGATGTCATTCCTTCCCTTTAACTCATATCAGGAAGACAATTAACCTGATGAAAGTCTAGAAAGGAATTGAATTGTATTAAAGTCTGTACATCACGAGTGTTTAGATGGAAGGTTTTTAAAGGCGCAGCTGCCTCAAATTTCTTCTGGATAAGCGATTAACGTAGTCAGCCAACAGCGATTAGGTTTTTTTTTAGGTGACTACATATAAGAGCAATTTGAAGTGGTCGTTTTGTTTCACTTCAAGTAAATGCTTTTCACCAGAACCACACACTCCGAACAGAAGAGACGGCTGTTTTGAACTCGACGGCCTTTCAAGTCAAACCAGGACTTGTGGATTGTGCGGAATAAAAATAAGAAACCTCTATTTCTCTATATAATCCCCTGCTACATTAGTGCACTTATCCCAGTGTTTCACTAGTTGAATGTTTTCTCATGATCGGACTGCCTGCTTCATGTCTGAAACGCCGGCCTCCCAGGAACTCCTTTAATGGCCCAAACATGTGGAAATGTCTTGGAGCGAGGTCAGGATGTGGCAAAAACTCCCAGCTGAGATCCTGTAACGTGCAAGTGGTGTTTCATCGCCGTACTGTGCTTAAAGGCTTCTTTAAATGTCAATGGAGTCCTCAGCCCTCAAACCATATCACCCAAAGGATCCGCTGGCAGTGGAGCACATGACAGTACACCCCCAGAGCCCCTGTACAGTCACGCTCTGAGTGGTGACAGCCTCCCTGGTGGCCCAAGAGGAACCTACACCGTACTGGCCTTAATGTTGTGTGTGGTACTGTAATGACTGATTGGTGTGTGTGTGTATATATAGCCTATATATCCTTCAAATTCCTGACTCCAGTTGGACGTTAATAAATATAGATTTTAAATTTTGACTTGTGCATTAGTATCTTGAGTGTCCTGAAAGAGAACCATCAATAAAAATGATGAATTTTATTTATAATTAGTAGTAGCAGCAGTACTCAGACCAGCCACTGGAACTCACGGTCAGGGGGACAGCATTCCAAAATGTTCCCTTTATCCACCTCCACTCCAGCACCAGCACCCCCTACCCAGCCTGAGCTCTATGACAACATGGGCACATTTCAAATAAACGCCTGGCCATTAGTCTTTTAGTCACACACACATGAAGTTTCTACCAATAAACAAAAAATGCTTATATTCCTTCTTTTACCTTAAAACAAAACAATGATTGAGAAAATGGACCAGCCAATGATGATCAGAGGAAAGTAAAATCAAACAATAATGGAATAAATTACTGCAAAGCATTAACTCATGAGTTCTGATCACTGGGGAAGACAAAAATGTACTCATTTAATCATTTATCATATCAGTCTCGAGGGGTACGTCTATCAAAATATTGGTTCGGTTGTTCACGAAGTTGTACAGACCAAAACCAAACATGGTATTAGTGTTAAAAAGTCTCTCCCCTACTGTAGGTGAAAAAAGTGAATTTTTAGATAGGATCATATAAAACCATTTTTCTTATTACTTAATGCTTCTTATCTCCCGATCCATGCTTCATATTTTGTAAGTATTTATGAATATACATTTATATTTTTATCAGATAAAAGTAAACAGATTTGCTAAAAACAGTTTCACGGCCTTTTATGTCTGTAATGTCCGGAACTTTTTTGAATTCAAATCTTTCAACGGTCTTAACTGTCATTCAGATGAAACTTTTAGACAATTTAGATTTCACATGAAAAGACACGAACCTGAAATAGTCTATTATTCTAAAATGCAACATGAATTTGACATGGTTGACACGGACACTACGGATTTTTTGCTTGGTAAGCTTTCACCAAAAAACTATTTAATCAAAAAAAAATTTTAAGCAACAGATCTTATGCTTTATTTGCATTTTAAATGATAATTGTTTGAAGCGAGACAGTATAATGCTGGAAAATGGTCACATATATAAAATCATCTCTCCAAAACACTGAAGTTAGCAACTTATTATGGAAGCACGATTGGTCACTTCCATGTTGCATAAACTTCAGAAACAGCTTCTTTGGCCACACATTGTCTGTTTTATACGTATTACATTAAGAAATAATTTTTTTTTTTAAATCAGCACCAATACTGTGTTTGGGCTGAGAGTACTGTATATAACCGTACACTGAAATCATGATGATACTAATAATATAACAATAAACACAGCAGCTTTCTCCCATGTATGGCTCATTTTATGATGATCACCTTTTCAGTCATTTTCTATGACGTGTGATGTTTTCCTGACTGGCGTTTAGGTCCAAACACAAGTCACATGATTTTTTGCAGCAAACTCTCTGATAACATCTGATATATATATATATATATATATATATATATATATATTCTCCTTAATGCAGTGGATTGAGAGTCTATGGTGTTTCCTCGTTCACTGTGAAGCACATATAGTTTTAGTTTACTGAATGCACGCTCACTTCCAGCTTCGCTCACCGGGAATGTGATTGGCCAAGTGTTTTGACTGGTGGGATGGGAGAGGGGTGTTAGATGACAAGTACAAATGTGTTTTAATGATAAGAAGTTTATTAATCATGTAAATGTGTATGAAGTGGCTTGTCAGAATTGTGTATGGAAGTAAGTAAGTAAATTGTTGTAATTGATCCCATTTAAGGGTCTACCATAGGCCTGCGTGAGTGTGTGTGGGCCCCACTGGGACTTGGGTCAGGGTCATTCGTACCTTTTGGTGGTAGTACTGGTCATAGCAGTAGAAATAGTGGGAGGAGGAGAAGCGTGAATTGTGATCAGTGATCATGGAATTCTGAAATGTATTATATTTATTTATATTAAATGTGCGTGGTGTGTATAGGCTGTAGTTTTATGGATAAACTTTAACTTAAAATGAAATCCATGTTAAAATACAGAGTCCAGCTCGAAGAAATTAACCAGCGCATGAAACGATGTGGTTTATTCCTATAATAATTGAAAAAGAAACAATGTTGCTTGGAAATGTTTATTCTCAGACCATATTACTTTGTTCTGACGCATACTTTATAAACCATGTAAAATTTACCAATCTGGAGAACTTTATGTAGCGTGTATAAATAATGTTTGTCATATCCTTGTATATATGATACGATTATGTTAATCTGTCAGTGTCATTGTTTTCATAATTTTATAATTGTGGAAGTAGGGCTGTTGATATTAATGCATGTGATTAATCTAGAAATTTTTAACGCATTACTATATTTTTCATCGCAAATTAATTATATAACCAAGTTTGACCTTAATGGCTTCCCATAATCGCAACACAGTTGCCCGGTTGTGTGTGATATAACAGCACGTTTAACGCAAATAATAAGATGGCTGAGGAAACATCACCAGGTGTGCTGAACAAGTTATATTATAAAAAGCTTCTAGATAAAAAGTTTGGATAAAACCAAAGTCGTGTGCTCGATCTACCTTCAAGGGGAACAATTTTTACAAGAATACATTAAATATAAGATGTGGGCGTGGTGGCTCAGGCTCTAGGTTGTTGATTTTCGGATGTGAGGATTCAAATTTGAGCCCCACTGTCGGTGAGTTGCCACACCCTGTAATACCCTGCGACTTAATGTAGTGCCGGTCCAATTCAAAAGATTTTAACATTTGAGGTATTATAAACCTGTATAATCTGTTTCCTTTAATCAAGTTCCCATGCACTTGTTCATTGCAGCACTGCAGTAAATCTGAGTATTTTAAAATTGTCATTAATCGCGATCAACTTTTAATCGATCGACAGCACTAGTAGAAATACCAAAAAGTGGCAAAAAAAATGTATGAATTTACCAGCAAAGTCACAACTTTTGTCCATGGGAGACCAAATCCATGCAAATTTGTATAGAGAAAATGAAAGATCTTTGTGTTCCAGCTGTTTGTAATATTGTACTTTTCTGCTAGATTTGTGCGACCCCACGCTGAGGCATCCAGCTCCCTGGCTTAAAAAAAGAACAAAATGTAAGAGGTGTAAGCCTGTCCCCCTATGTTGCCCGTAATCACACGCAGTCTAAGCGAGAGGGAAAAGAGCAGGTCTGTCAGTGGCAGCTATTTTGCAGGTCCTCGATTGCCGCACTAACCGTGCAGTGATTGGCGTCCTCGCTGTGGCCCTGCCGAGCCTCGTAACCAAACAGCAGTGTGCTGTAGAGGGCTCTCTGTTTAAAGTGTGTGTATATATAGCAGTGTGTTTCTGCATCTGGTTTTAGGAGCGCGGGAGAGAGAGAGGATAAGGAGGACCGTGTGTGGGCGTGGAAATGATGTGGTTTCAGCCATGGCAGCCAAAAACACACTGATTGCGAGAAAGGAGGGGGGAATGGAGTAAAGTAGAAGTAGAAGAAGAAAAAAAAAAAACTCTCCTAAAATAATGTGCATAGATGGAAACGCTGTGTTACTTTTAGCTTTCCTCACATCACCGAGTATCTTAAAGGAAACATACTCTATGTACGTGAAGGTACAGGATACAAAGGGGAGTTTATATCTCTCAGGCCAGGCAGAGAGTGAACTAAGGGGTAGGAGGTGATTTAGGGGGTGTCAAAAGCACCAGGAGGAAAGGGGCGCTAAATATTTTTACAGTTCTCAATGATAATAACGACAAAAATCAATCTGTCGGCAGTCAGTGAAAGCCGTGAGCTGCTCTGGTGTTTTTTTTTTTTTTCTTCTTCTTTTCCAGTTTACAGCTGCAAATTTCCAGACACAAGTTTCAATCTGTCTGTACTCGTACTGCCCCTTTAAATTGGGTAGAAAACCATCAACACCACTTTATAATCTTGGTGTCCCCTGTAATAAGGTCTCCTTAGAAACACACTCTCGTTCCCGCTCTTTTCCCATCATGTGCCTAACATAAACTTCTTTAAAAAAATGGCTCAATGTATTCTTAGAGAGAAGAAAACTAGAACTTTTAAGGTTCTGCCCTCAGGGGAATCTCATCAAGGTTGTATGGCTGATCCCTAAAATCGACACTTCTTGTTAGTGGACTGAACCCCTGGATGAGATTAAGAAGGCAAAACTATTCAAACAACCTCAGGGAAACCTTTCTTTGTACTGTTCAAGGATTACAAAAAGAAATTTTCATCACACACACACACTAAGATTCCATTCAGTCACCTTGAGCTTTGATTAAAACACACACTAGTTCATGTGTGGAAATGATTCCTCATGCTCCAAGAACCAATCCCACGCCTGTTCCATCAGGGAGGCAAAACTCCATAGATCTGATAACCTGGTCATTCAGGTCGTCAGCTGACTTCATTTTAGTGCCACAGAGTCTCGACCTGAGCACCTGAAGCAACCCCAGATCATAACACTGTCTCCAGAGGCCTGTACAGTGGACACTATGCATGATCTCTTCATGCGCTTCCCTTCAGTACCCTGACACGTCCATCACTCTGGAATAGGCTCAGTCCGGACTCATCAGATCACATGACCTTTTTCCATCACTTCAAAGTCCAATCTTTACACTCTAGCAAACTGAAGCTGTTTTTTTTCTGACAAGTCTTACTAACGAGTGGTTTTCTTATAGAGACACTGCTGTTTAGTTCTCATCATATTGTGTTTGTATGAAAATTATTTTACTTTCACTGTTAAACATAGCTCTAGCTTTCACTAGAAAAAAACAAAAAAGCAGGTGGAAACGGCCAGGTTATGATACCTCAACAGTAACCACCATGGTGAGTAGAAGAGCGTCTCAGAATGCACATCACGTCAAACTTTGAAATGGATGGGCCGTGATAGCAGGAGGAGCCAAGCAGAAGGATCCAAGGCTGCAGTGGGCATGTGATCACCGGAATCAGACTAGTTAAGAAATAAAGACAAACACAACCAGGTACAGTAGCGTGTCTGGTTTCGGTCAGCCTGTGCCCACTGTAGCTTCGGATTCCTGAAAATTCTGTCATGTCAGGTGTTTACATGGCCAGCTGTTTCTTTTATTTTTATAGCACCAAAGCAGCATTTGAGTCACATATGTCCCTGTAGATTGAAATGGTTATTAAATCATAATTAAGATCGATTAGTAAGGGACGGTGAAGAATAGAATCTTCAAACTTCCAAATAGTTTGGAGAAGGCACATGGTTTGTGCACTATGGATCGTCATCTCATTCCTAGAAATAATTTGGGATTAAATGCCTTAATGCTGGAATATGATTAATCCGCTTTATTATTATTATTTTATTATTCTGTATATTCTAATATTCTATTAATGATGATGGTTGGAATGTAAGATATTTTGCCTAAAAAAAAAAATCTTGATCAAAACAATCCTGAAACACTTTTTTTTTCTTTTTCTTTCTTGTAGAAAGCAATTTTTTAACACCTTTCATGGTAGAATATCTTACATCCCAACCATCATCATCAACAATAATAACTGATATTCTAAATGCCTTTTTTTTTTTTTTTTTTAGTTTTTTCTTTAGTTTTTGTAAGTGTTCCTGTCGTGAGCTTTTGAGGTCAGCTGTGTGACAGATCAGACGGACGTGTGTGTGATTCACAGGTGAGTGTGTGTGGACTGTGTGACTCGTCAGTCTGTCTACACCTATTAAATTGTTGTGCTCAGTATCAACAAGACCTGGCGCTGACCGCCTCCTGCTTTACTCATTAATGCTCATTCTCACAGTGATGTGACTAAAGGAGTGTTTCTCACGGGACACCCCTCATAAAGAAGCTTTTATTTTAGTAGGAAAAACTTTCCAAACAAAAACAAAAGATTTCCATTGGGACATGGAGGTTAGGGTTGGGTCTTACTGTAGGTGTGGGGAGGAAAAAAGAGGGTTCCTTGAGAGATGATTAGGGGTTGTAGATTTCTAAAATAGTTCGATGTGGAAACATAGTGAATGTTTATTTATTCAGGGAGTTCTTTATGCTTTATGATTTGGCTATACTGGGAACACTGGGCACGGAAGTGGATAGGACTTCTGTCAATCCCAGGGCAGCATTCAGCAAAACTAATTAACAAAACTATTTAGGTCCTATACAAAATACAGCAAAAAGACAACATATAGTGCATGTGCAAACAGAGCGACGACAGGACACAATGCAGCAGTCTGTGGTAAAGATCTGAAGGAGTGCGAGTAAATTGTCCTTGAGATAATAGATGAAAAACAGTAAACATGTCTCGTTAATGAACATTAATTAAGACTAAGAAGTATTTTAGAGTCACTGGTTGCCTAATGAGCGTCACGACGGCTCACCTCGGGGTCTGTGTGCATGGAGTTTGCATGTTCTCCTGGTGGGTTCTCATAGTGGGTTTCCTCTGGGTACTCTGGAAATGCAGGCGTTCCCAAATGGTCTGCAAATGTGTAGAATGTGTGTGTGAATGTTGACCGAACGTCCCTCCACGGTCCCTAGCTGGACTACAGAGGTTCCTAGATGGATAGATGATGTTGCCAAATGTCATGTTTTGCGAGGTGGAAACACCTGGAGAAGACCAGGTTTGAATAGGGAACACTGGAGCTGTGCTGTGGGGACTTTTTGGAAATGCTTACGAAATCATCTGCACCATTTTTTTTTTTTTTCGTGATCAAAACGCTACGATTAAATTAGGATAATTTAAATCCAAACAGCCGGGAAATATATGATTAAGTGAAATAAATGAGGATCAAACAGTTCCAAAAGAACTGACCAAAGAACCCCAGACCCGCAGTGATCACTAATCAGGGAAAATGATGTATAAAAAATTAGGCCTATGAAGTGTGTACCAAAAGAGCACACACACACACACACTGTCCTACGTGCTAATAGTTGAGGACACACGTGAACACACACACACACACTTTTGGCCCTGGTATTGTATTAAACTGAACTCCCTGAGGACTTTTCTCTCTGTCGGGTCGCGTCCCAATCCTCACCCCTCTGTACACACTAGTGCGCCCTGCTCTCCCAGGCTGTGTGTAGTCTCCAGTCACACTCTGTAGTGCTGCAGTGTGAGGTTTGGGACGCGGCCTGGACACAGCGCGAGAGAGGGAGAGTGAGAGGAGGAGGAGGAGGAGGAGGACAGGCCTGTCCGCAAAACTCTCAAACTCCAAACCCATTCAATCTGTAACTCCGTAGGAGGCTGAGCGCAGGACAGCGGGGACGCGCACTGACTCCGGCTCACACACACACACACACGTTGGGGAAAGTTTTTTTTGCTTTGTTTGTTTGTTTAAAAGCCTGAGGATTAAGCAGGCTGTGTTTATGGTGGTTTATTGAAAAAGTTTGAAAGAACACATCAGGATCAGGAGTGTGTTGGAGGTTTCTGCGCGCTGGAGATCTCTGCGTAATCCGGTTTCTCGGGAACGCGCGGCGCGGCTCCTGGTGTTTAAGGGACAAACCTGGTGTTTTTTTTTTTTGGTTTTTTTTTTAAATCACACACGTGAATGTTTTTTGGTTTTTTTTTTGGTGTCCACCTGTTGTTGTGCTGCTGAAGTTGAGGACGGGACGTGGAGAGGATCAGAGAGTCGGAGCTGAGCAGCAGGAACACCAGCAGGAACACCGACTCCAAACCCGTCACACACGGATCCCAGCTGATAACTTCCACTTCCACCTCTCCTGGAGTGAGATTGTACTTATTTCGTGCCGTCCTGTAGATCAGATCTCTGGAGCGGCGCAGCACCGAGGACGCACCGACCCGGTCCGACCGTCCCGAGTTTCTCAAACAAGTAAGAGGAAACTCTCAGAAACTCTGTAACTAAACACTTGCTCTACTTTTATCTCTAATCCTGTACACCTTTTAATCTTCTCTCTCACTCTGTGTGTGTGTGTGTGTGTGTGTGGTCAGAGCATTGTGCGCGCGCTCAATGCCGGATAACTTTTTAAGCAGAAACTTTAAAACTTTCCCTCTCTCTTCTCTCTCTCTGTATCCACATTACTGTGTGTGTGTGTGTGTGTGTGTGTGTGTGTGCCACACTGCACCATGGAGCTCTGCTCTGAGCTTTACAGCAGACCCTGAAACTAAACTCTCAGTGTTTCTAATGAATCCAGAAGTAAAGCCTCGGTGTATTATTGTAAGTATCCGAGCCTGAGAAATGCAGGCTATTTAGGTTACAGAGTTTTTTTTTTTTTTTTTTAAGCAAATCCTTCTGTTTTCTTTGAAACAGACCTTGAGTGTCAGATGGTCTGCATTTTGAACCCCATTTCCTCTCTTGAAGTAATTTCTAATCGAAGCCAGTCGAGTTAAATGACAGCCTGATTCCTGGAGTGGAAAAACTGTGGTGTTTACTTACTTTTTGTACTTAGTTTGAGTTGGGTATTAATAAGCCTGAACTATAATCTCACAACTGCAAAATTCATACACAAT